>JAXDRA010000492.1:0-11650 GCA_034190875.2 Urechis unicinctus | reverse complement strand
ATAATGTCAGTGTTGCGAAATCTACATACAACTGACTATGATAACTGCGTAGCGCGGGTTTACCTAGTTGACTCTGATGGCATAGTACCTAATTTTTCATACAGCAGACTTTTATGTCAGTGTTGAGCAGTCTTTTCACATATGATTATGATGTCTGTGTAGCGCACTCTATATACTGCGAACGATGATGTCAGTGTAGCGAATTCTATATACAGCTGACTGAGATGTCAATGTAGTGAACTCTATATACAGCGGACAATGATTTCAGATTAGCGAACTTAATATACGGCTGACTGAGATGTCAATATAGTGATCTCTATATACAGTGCACGATGATGTCGGCGTAGCGAACTTCATATACGGCTGACTGAGATGTCAGTATAGTGATCTCTATATACAGGGGACGATGATGTCGCGTAGCGAACTTCATATACAGCTGACTGAGATGTCAATGTAGCGAATTCTATATTCAGCGGAAGATGATGTCAGTCTAGCGAAATCTATAAACAGCGGTCGATGATGCTAGTGTATAGAACTTTATATACAGCTGACTGAGATGTCAATGAAGTGAACTCTATATACAGCGCACGATGATGTCTGTGTAACGAACTCTATGTACAGCGGACGATGATGTCAACGTAGTGTACTCTATATACAGATGACTGAGATGCTGCGTAGTGAACTCTATATACAGCGCATTATGATGTCAGTGTGGTGAACTCTACATATAGCTGACGATGATGTCAGTGTAGCGAACTCCATATACAACTGACTGAAATGTCAATATAGTGAACTCTATATACAGCGGACGATGATGTCAGATTAACGAACTCTCCATACAGCTGATTGAGATGTCAATGTAAACTCTATATACAGCGGACGATGATGTCAGCGTAGCGAACTTCATATACAGCTGACTGAGATGTCAATGCAGTGAACTCTATATTGAGCGGACGACGATGTCAATGTAGTGAACATTTTATACAGCGCATGATGATGTCAGTGTAGCGAACTCTATATACAGCTGACTGAGATGTCAATGTAGTGAACTCTATATACAGCGGACAATGATGTCAGTGTAGTGACCTTTTTATACAGCGCACGATGATGTCAGGGTAGCGAACCCTATATACAGTTGACTGAGATGTCAATGTAGTGTACTCTATATACAGCTGACGGAGATGTCTGCGTATTGAACTCTATATACAGCGCACGATGATGTCAGTCCGCTGCGCAGTGAACTCTATATACGGCGATTATGATGTCAGTGTGGTGAACTCTACATAAAGCAGACGATGATGTCAGTGTAGCGAACTATATATATACAGCTGATTGAAATATCAACGTTGGGTACTCTATATACAGCGGACGATGATGTCAGTGTAGAGTACTCTCGATCAACAGCGGACGAAGATATTAGAGTAGCAAACTTTATATACAGCTGACTGTGATGTCAATGTAGTGAACTCTATATACAGCGCACGATGATGTCAATGTAGTGAACTCTAAATACAGCGCACGATGATGTCAGTGTAGCGAACTCTATATACAGCTGAATAGCATGTCAGTGAAAAGTAGTTTTTGCATAGACGACTATAATGTCAGTGTTGCGAAATCTACATACAACTGACTATGATAACTGCGTAGCGCGGGTTTACCTAGTTGACTCTGATGGCATAGTACCTAATTTTTCATACAGCAGACTTTTATGTCAGTGTTGAGCAGTCTTTTCACATATGATTATGATGTCTGTGTAGCGCACTCTATATACTGCGAACGATGATGTCAGTGTAGCGAATTCTATATACAGCTGACTGAGATGTCAATGTAGTGAACTCTATATACAGCGGACAATGATTTCAGATTAGCGAACTTAATATACGGCTGACTGAGATGTCAATATAGTGATCTCTATATACAGTGCACGATGATGTCGGCGTAGCGAACTTCATATACGGCTGACTGAGATGTCAGTATAGTGATCTCTATATACAGGGGACGATGATGTCGCGTAGCGAACTTCATATACAGCTGACTGAGATGTCAATGTAGCGAATTCTATATTCAGCGGAAGATGATGTCAGTCTAGCGAAATCTATAAACAGCGGTCGATGATGCTAGTGTATAGAACTTTATATACAGCTGACTGAGATGTCAATGAAGTGAACTCTATATACAGCGCACGATGATGTCTGTGTAACGAACTCTATGTACAGCGGACGATGATGTCAACGTAGTGTACTCTATATACAGATGACTGAGATGCTGCGTAGTGAACTCTATATACAGCGCATTATGATGTCAGTGTGGTGAACTCTACATATAGCTGACGATGATGTCAGTGTAGCGAACTCCATATACAACTGACTGAAATGTCAATATAGTGAACTCTATATACAGCGGACGATGATGTCAGATTAACGAACTCTCCATACAGCTGATTGAGATGTCAATGTAAAAACTCTATATACAGCGGACGATGATGTCAGCGTAGCGAACTTCATATACAGCTGACTGAGATGTCAATGTAGTGAACTCTATATACAGCGACGACGATGATGTCAGTGTAGTGAACATCTATATACAGCGCACGATGATGTCAGTGTAGCGAACTTTATATACAGCTGACGAGATGTCAATGTAGTGAACTCTATATACAGCGGACTGATGATGTCATGTAGTGAACTCTATATACAGCGCACGATGATGTCAGTGTAGCGAACTCTATACAGCTGACGATGATGTCAATGTAGTGAACTCTATATACAGCGGACGATGATGTATATACAGCTGACTGAGATGTCAATGTAGTGAACTCTATATACAGCGGACGATGATGTCAGTGTAGCGAACTCTATATACAGCTGACGATGATGTCATGTAAGATGTCAGTGTGAACTATACACTCTATATACAGCGGACGATGATGTCAGCGTAGCGAAATTCATATACAGCTGACTGAGATGTCAATGTAGCGAACTCTATATACAGCGGACGATGATGTCAGTGTAGTGAAATCTATATACAGCGCACGATGATGTTAGTGTATCGAACTCTATATACAGCTGACTGAGATGTCAATGTAGTGAACTCTCTATATACAGCGGAGCGATGATGTCAGTGATGTCTATATACAGCGGACGATGAGTCAGTGTAGCGAACTCTATATACAGCGACGATGATGTCAGTGTAGCGAACTCTATATACTATAAGCTGACTGAGATGTCATGTCATGTAGTGAACTCTATATACAGCGGACGATGATGTCAGTGTAGTGAACTCTATATACAGCGCACGATGATGTCAATGTGTAGTGAACTCTAATATACAGCGCACGATGATGTCAGTGTAGCGAACTCTATATACAGCTGACGAGCATGTCAGTGAAAAGTAGTTTTTGCATAGACGACTATAATGTCAGTGTAGCGAAATCTACATACAACTGACTATGATAACTGCGTAGCGCGGGTTTACCTAGTTGACTATGATGGCATAGTACCTAATTTTCATACAGCAGACTTTTATGTCAGTGTAGAGCAGTCTATTCACATATGATTATGATGTCTGTGTAGCGCACTCTATATACTGCGAACGATGATGTCAGTGTAGCGAACTTCTATATACAGCTGACTGAGATGTCAATGTAGTGAACTCTATATACAGCGGACGATGATGTCAGATTAGCGAACTATATACGGCTGACTGAGATGTCAGTATAGTGAAACTCTATATACAGCGGACGATGATGTCGCGTAGCGAACTTCATATATACAGCTGACTGAGATGTCAATATAGTGATCTCTATATACAGCGGACGATGATGTCAGTGTAGCGAACTCTCATATACAGCGGACGATGATGTCAGTGTAGCGAACTCTATATACAGCTGACTGAGATGTCAATGTAGTGAACTCTATATACAGCGGACGATGATGTGTATAGAGTCAGTGTAGCGACTCTATATACAGCGGACGATGATGTCAGTGTAGCGAACTCTATATACATGATGTCACGACTGAGATCTATCACAGTAGATGCTGCGTAGTGAACTCTATATACAGCGCATTATGATGATGATGTATAGCTGACGATGATGTCAGTGTAGCGAACTCTATATACAGCTGACTGAATGTCAATATGTGATGATATACAGCGGACGATGATGTCAGATTAACGATATACAGCTGACGAGATGATGTCAGCGTAGTGTAGCGAACTCATATACAGCTGACTGACAGCTGACTGAACTCTATACACAGCGGACGTGATGTCTAGTGATACACAGCGACGATGATGTCAGTGTAGCGAACTATATATACAGCTGACGATGATGTCAATGTATGTAGTCTATATATAGCGACTATGATACTGCGTAGTGTACTCTATATTCAGCGATATGATGTCATGTCAGTGTGAACTCTACATACAGCGGACGATGATGTATACAGCGACAGTGACTGATGTCAATGTAGTGAACTCTATATACAGCGGACGATGATGTCAGTGTAGTGAACTCTATATACAGCGCACGATGATGTCAATGTAAAACTCTATATACAGCAGACGATGATGTCAGTGTAGCGAACTCTATATACAGCTGACTGAGATGTCAATGTAGTGAACTCTATATACAGCGGACGATGATGTCAGTGTAGCGAACTCTATATACAGCGGACGATGATGTCAATGTAGTGAACTCTATATATACAGCACTGATGATGTCAGAGTAGTGAACTCTCTATATACAGCGGACGATGATGTCAGCTAGTGAACTCTATATAAAGCGCACGATGATGTCAGTGTAGCGAACTCTATATACAGCGGACGATGATGTCAGAGTAGTGAACTCTATATACAGCTGACTGAGATGTCAATGCGCAGTGAACTCTATATACAGCGCGGACGATGATGTCAGTGTAGTGAACTCTAAATACAGCGCACGATGATGTCAGTGTAGCGAAACTCTATATACAGCTGAAATGATGTAGTGATGTCAGTGTAAAGTAGTTTTTGCATAGACGACTATAATGTCAGTGTAGCGAAATCTACATACAACTGACTATGATGTCTGCGTAGCGCGGGTTTACAGCTTGACTATGATGTCATTGTACCAACTCTATATACAGCAGACTTTTATGTCAGTGTGTAGCAGTCAACATCTATACACTCTATATGACATGATGTCAGTGTAGCGAACTCTATATACAGCTGACGAGATGTCAATGTAGTGAACTCTATATACAGCGGACGATGATGTCAGTGTAGCGAACTTATATATACAGCTGACTGAGATGTCAATGTAGTGAACTCTATATACAGCGCACGATGATGTCAGCGTAGCGAACTTCTATATACAGCTGACTGAGATGTCATTGTAGTGATCTCTATATACAGCAGGACGATGATGTCAGTGTAGCGAACTTATATACAGCTGACTGATGATGTCAATGTAGCGAACTCTATATACAGCGGAACGATGATGTCAGTGTAGCGAACTCTATATACAGCGACTGATGATGTCAGTGTAGTGACTTTATATACAGCGACTGAGATGTCAATGTAGTGAACTCTATATATACAGCGCACGATGATGTCAGTGTAGTGAACTCTATATACAGCGCACGATGATGTCAGTGTAGCGAACTCTATATACAGCTACAGCTGACTGAGATGTCAGTGAAAGTGAACTTTGAACTCTACATACAGCGACGATGATGTCAGTGTAGCGAACTCTACATACAATACTGATGATGTCAATATAGCGCGGGTTCTATATACAGTTGACTATGATGTCATATAGTACCTAATTCTATATACAGCAGACTGAGATGTCAGTGTTGAGCAGTCTTTCATACATATGATATGATGTCTGTGTAGCGAACTCTATATACTGCGAACGATGATGTCAGTGTAGCGAACTCTATATACAGCTGACTGAGATGTCAATGTAGTGAACTCTATATACAGCGGACGATGATGTCAGTAGCGAACTTTATATACAGCTGACTGAGATGTCAATAGTAGTGATCTATATACAGTGCACGATGATGTCGGCGTAGCGAACTTCATATACGGCTGACTGAGATGTCAGTATAGTGATCTCTATATACAGGGGACGATGATGTCGCGTAGCGAACTTCATATACAGCTGACTGAGATGTCAATGTAGCGAATTCTCTATATTCAGCGGAAGATGATGTCAGTCTAGCGAAATCTAACAGACAGCGGTCGATGATGCTAGTGTATGAAACTCTATATACAGCGGACTGATGATGTCAATGTAGTGAACTCTATATACAGCGCACGATGATGTCAATGTAGTGAACTCTATATACAGCGCACGATGATGTCAATGTAGTGAACTCTAAATACAGCGCACGATGATGTCAGTGTAGCGAACTCTATATACAGCTGAATAGCATGTCAGTGAAAAGTAGTTTTTTGCATAGACGACTATAATGTCAGTGTTGCGAAATCTACATACAACTGACTATGATAAACTGCGTAGCGCGGGTTTTACCTAGTTGACTCTGATGGCATAGTACCTAAATTTCATACAGCAGACTTTTATGTCAGTGTTGAGCAGTCTTTTCACATATGATTATGATGTCTGTGTAGCGCACTCTATATACTGGAACGATGATGTCAGTGTAGCGAATTCTATATACAGCTGACTGAGATGTCAATGTAGTGAACTCTATATACAGCGGACAATGATTTCAGATTAGCGAACTTAATATACGGCTGACTGAGATGTCAATATAGTGATCTCTATATACAGTGCACGATGATGTCGGCGTAGCGAACTTCATATACGGCTGACTGAGATGTCAGTATAGTGATCTCTATATACAGGGGACGATGATGTCGCGTAGCGAACTTCATATACAGCTGACTGAGATGTCAATGTAGCGAATTCTATATTCAGCGGAAGATGATGTCAGTCTAGCGAAATCTATAAACAGCGGTCGATGATGCTAGTGTATAGAACTTTATATACAGCTGACTGAGATGTCAATGAAGTGAACTCTATATACAGCGCACGATGATGTCTGTGTAACGAACTCTATGTACAGCGGACGATGATGTCAACGTAGTGTACTCTATATACAGATGACTGAGATGCTGCGTAGTGAACTCTATATACAGCGCATTATGATGTCAGTGTGGTGAACTCTACATATAGCTGACGATGATGTCAGTGTAGCGAACTCCATATACAACTGACTGAAATGTCAATATAGTGAACTCTATATACAGCGGACGATGATGTCAGATTAACGAACTCTCCATACAGCTGATTGAGATGTCAATGTAAACTCTATATACAGCGGACGATGATGTCAGCGTAGCGAACTTCATATACAGCTGACTGAGATGTCAATGCAGTGAACTCTATATTGAGCGGACGACGATGTCAATGTAGTGAACATTTTATACAGCGCATGATGATGTCAGTGTAGCGAACTCTATATACAGCTGACTGAGATGTCAATGTAGTGAACTCTATATACAGCGGACAATGATGTCAGTGTAGTGACCTTTTTATACAGCGCACGATGATGTCAGGGTAGCGAACCCTATATACAGTTGACTGAGATGTCAATGTAGTGTACTCTATATACAGCTGACGGAGATGTCTGCGTATTGAACTCTATATACAGCGCACGATGATGTCAGTCCGCTGCGCAGTGAACTCTATATACGGCGCATTATGATGTCAGTGTGGTGAACTCTACATAAAGCAGACGATGATGTCAGTGTAGCGAACTATATATACAGCTGATTGAAATATCAACGTTGGGTACTCTATATACAGCGGACGATGATGTCAGTGTAGAGTACTCGATCAACAGCGGACGAAGATATTAGAGTAGCAAACTTTATATACAGCTGACTGTGATGTCAATGTAGTGAACTCTATATACAGCGCACGATGATGTCAATGTAGTGAACTCTAAATACAGCGCACGATGATGTCAGTGTAGCGAACTCTATATACAGCTGAATAGCATGTCAGTGAAAAGTAGTTTTTGCATAGACGACTATAATGTCAGTGTTGCGAAATCTACATACAACTGACTATGATAACTGCGTAGCGCGGGTTTACCTAGTTGACTCTGATGGCATAGTACCTAATTTTTCATACAGCAGACTTTTATGTCAGTGTTGAGCAGTCTTTTCACATATGATTATGATGTCTGTGTAGCGCACTCTATATACTGCGAACGATGATGTCAGTGTAGCGAATTCTATATACAGCTGACTGAGATGTCAATGTAGTGAACTCTATATACAGCGGACAATGATTTCAGATTAGCGAACTTAATATACGGCTGACTGAGATGTCAATATAGTGATCTCTATATACAGTGCACGATGATGTCGGCGTAGCGAACTTCATATACGGCTGACTGAGATGTCAGTATAGTGATCTCTATATACAGGGGACGATGATGTCGCGTAGCGAACTTCATATACAGCTGACTGAGATGTCAATGTAGCGAATTCTATATTCAGCGGAAGATGATGTCAGTCTAGCGAAATCTATAAACAGCGGGTCGATGATGCTAGTGTATAGAACTTTATATACAGCTGACTGAGATGTCAATGAAGTGAACTCTATATACAGCGCACGATGATGTCTGTGTAACGAACTCTATGTACAGCGGACGATGATGTCAACGTAGTGTACTCTATATACAGATGACTGAGATGCTGCGTAGTGAACTCTATATACAGCGCATTATGATGTCAGTGTGGTGAACTCTACATATAGCTGACGATGATGTCAGTGTAGCGAACTCCATATACAACTGACTGAAATGTCAATATAGTGAACTCTATATACAGCGGACGATGATGTCAGATTAACGAACTCTCCATACAGCTGATTGAGATGTCAATGTAAACTCTATATACAGCGGACGATGATGTCAGCGTAGCGAACTTCATATACAGCTGACTGAGATGTCAATGTAGTGAACTCTATACACAGCGGACGATGATGTCAGTGTAGTGATCATTTTATACAGCGCACGATGATGTCAGTGTAGCGAATTATATATACAGCAGACGATGATGTCAACGTAATGTACTCTATATACAGCTGACTGAGATGTCTGCGTAGTGTACTCTATATTCAGCGCATTATGATGTCAGTGTGGTGAACTCTACATATAGCGGACGATGATGTCAGTGTAGCGAACTCCATATACAACTGACTGAAATGTCAATGTAGTAAACTCTATATACAGCGGACGATGATGTCAGATTAGCGAACTCTCTATACAGCTGACTGAGATGTCAATGTAAACTCTATATACTGCAAACGATGATGTCAGCGTAGCGAACTTCATATACAGCTGACTGAGATGTCAATGTAGCGAATTCTATATTCAGCGGAAGATGATGTCAGTGTAGCAAAATCTATAAACAGCGGACGATGATGTTAGTGTATCGAACTTTATATACAGCTGACCGAGATGTCAATGAAGTGAACTCTATATACAGCGGACGATGATGTCAGTGTAGTGAACATAATATAAAGCGCACAACGTTGTCAGTGTAGCGAACTCTATGTACAGCGGACGATGATGTCAACGTAGTGTTCTCTATATACAGCTGACTGAGATGCTGCGCAGTGAACTCTATATACAGCGCATTATGATGTCAATGTAGTGAACTCTAAATACTGCGCACGATGATGTCAGTGTAACGAACTCTATATACAGCTGAATAGCATGTCAGTGAAAAGTAGTTTTTGCATAGACGACTATAATGTCAGTGTAGCGAAATCAACATACAACTGACTATGATATCTGCGTAGCGCGGGTTTACCTAGTTGACTATGATGGCATTGTACCAAATTCTTCATACAGCAGACTTTTATGTCAGTGTAGAGCAGTCTTTACACATATGATTATGATGTCTGGGTAGCGCACTCTATATACTGCGAACGATGATGTCAGTGTTGTGAACTCTAAATACAGCTGACTGAGATGTCAATGTAGTGAACTCTATATACAGCGCACGATGATGTCAATGTAGTAAACTCTATATACAGCGCACGGTGATGTCAATGTAGTGAACTCTAAATACAGCGCACGATGATGTCAGTGTAGCGAACTCTATTTTCAGCTGAATAGCATGTCAGTGAAAAGTAGTTTTTGCATAGACGACTATAATGTCAGTGTTGCGAAATCTACATACAACTGACTATGATAACTGCGTAGCGCGGGTTTACCTAGTTGACTCTGATGGCATAGTACCTAATTTTTCATACAGCAGACTTTTATGTCAGTGTTGAGCAGTCTTTTCACATATGATTATGATGTCTGTGTAGCGCACTCTATATACTGCGAACGATGATGTCAGTGTAGCGAATTCTATATACAGCTGACTGAGATGTCAATGTAGTGAACTCTATATACAGCGGACAATGATTTCAGATTAGCGAACTTAATATACGGCTGACTGAGATGTCAATATAGTGATCTCTATATACAGTGCACGATGATGTCGGCGTAGCGAACTTCATATACGGCTGACTGAGATGTCAGTATAGTGATCTCTATATACAGGGGACGATGATGTCGCGTAGCGAACTTCATATACAGCTGACTGAGATGTCAATGTAGCGAATTCTATATTCAGCGGAAGATGATGTCAGTCTAGCGAAATCTATAAACAGCGGTCGATGATGCTAGTGTATAGAACTTTATATACACAGCTGACTGAGATGTCAATGAAGTGAACTCTATATACAGCGCACGATGATGTCTGTGTAACGAACTCTATGTACAGCGGACGATGATGTCAACGTAGTGTACTCTATATACAGATGACTGAGATGCTGCGTAGTGAACTCTATATACAGCGCATTATGATGTCAGTGTGGTGAACTCTACATATAGCTGACGATGATGTCAGTGTAGCGAACTCCATATACAACTGACTGAAATGTCAATATAGTGAACTCTATATACAGCGGACGATGATGTCAGATTAACGAACTCTCCATACAGCTGATTGAGATGTCAATGTAAACTCTATATACAGCGGACGATGATGTCAGCGTAGCGAACTTCATATACAGCTGACTGAGATGTCAATGTAGCGAATTCTATATTCAGCGGAAGATGATGTCAGTGTAGCAAAATCTATAAACAGCGGACGATGATGTTAGTGTATCGAACTTTATATACAGCTGACCGAGATGTCAATGAAGTGAACTCTATATACAGCGGACGATGATGTCAGTGTAGTGAACATAATATAAAGCGCACAACGTTGTCAGTGTAGCGAACTCTATGTACAGCGGACGATGATGTCAACGTAGTGTTCTCTATATACAGCTGACTGAGATGCTGCGCAGTGAACTCTATATACAGCGCATTATGATGTCAATGTAGTGAACTCTAAATACTGCGCACGATGATGTCAGTGTAACGAACTCTATATACAGCTGAATAGCATGTCAGTGAAAAGTAGTTTTTGCATAGACGACTATAATGTCAGTGTAGCGAAATCAACATACAACTGACTATGATATCTGCGTAGCGCGGGTTTACCTAGTTGACTATGATGGCATTGTACCAAATTCTTCATACAGCAGACTTTTATGTCAGTGTAGAGCAGTCTTTACACA
>JAXDRA010000491.1:0-31182 GCA_034190875.2 Urechis unicinctus | reverse complement strand
TGACCGGAAAGGACATCAGCGACATCCCCAAAGAATCATCATTCGGTACACAGCTCTCCATGGTACAACATTTTACCCACGTTATTTGGAAAAAAAATGCCAATTTTTACCTGTTTTTTGAACTTTGACCTGCGATTCGTGGAAAATTACACCAAAATTCTGTGTATACAGGGTACGAAGTACAAAAGGTAACCTTCAAACACGTTTAAATTTCAAAATTAGACCCATTAGTATTAAACCATATCTGGAGGTTGTTAATGCATTTTCGGGGGCGCGTTTTTAACTTAAGCTGCAGTTGTTGTGAGAAAACGATACGACATAAAACAATTAGATGGAATAAGTTTCAAGTTGGGTAAGTGTATGGGCTGACGCCGCTTACCTTCAGGTGTGCAAACATTTTTACGATTACGACCACTTACCGACGGAGAATGACGCGATAAATTCGGATTGCCACAGCTAAAATAACGGTGTTTTGCTCGTAACCGGAAGTGACGTCATCGACATAAAAAAAACACTTAATCTTTCCGATAGCCAAGTGATTCTGTGAACAGTCGACCCAATTTTTATGCCCATCCATCGAATATTGTTGAAGTTATAAGCGATGGAAAAATGTTGGTAAAAAACATACCACAAGATTTGTAGAGTGGGGGCGACGGGGCGAAATATGCATATTTTTCATGATATTTGATATGGAAAGTTGGCGATATAAATCAGGCTACAAGGAACTGTAAAAACTTTTTAAAAATGCACCGTATGGTTGTTAAGATGATATGAAGGATTGAAAAATTCACAATGTGACCTTGACCTTAATATGAGGTCAAGGTCAAAACAAACCTCTCGGTTCTGCGGCATTATGTCACATCATTGGTCCAAAAGACAAGAAATTTCAAAATTGACTATAAGCCCTCCAAAATATTCTGAAACTTTGTTGCCATTTGGACCGATTTACACTTTTCGACCCTAGACGCTGGGTGTAAAAACCCATTGTGGATGCCGCGTCGTTAGGTATTAGACAAAGTTTGAATTTGATGGCTACAGATGGTTGTAAGTTGTAACATCGGACCATTATTAATGGAGTTATTCGGAGATCAAGTTTGTCCATTTCAGAACCGGGCCACAATTGACCAAAATCGGCCAAAAAGTTACCAAAGTTATCATGGTTATCAAATTTTCGAGTGCGGGCTACGGGGCGAAATATGCACAATTTATCATGACAATTGATATGAACAATTGGCCAATAAATCATGCTACAAGGAACTATAAATCTTTTTAAAGTCGCACCATACGTTAGGGTGATATCAAGGATTGAGGCAAGGTTATCATGACCGGAAGTGACATCATCGACATCCACAATATTTAAGGATACGTCTTAGTATGTCTCGGAGAACATGTAAACCAATTTTTAGTACTATAGGACATTTATTGGTTGTTTTATACGCGTTCGAAATATTCATCAAACTATTGTTGCCATTTGGACTGATCCCTCGATTTTTCGACCTTAGACGCCTGGGAAAACCGTGGGTTGGATGGCATCATATGTCAATAGAGGTACACAATGGTGTAAAATTTGTAACAATCCGACCATTATTAGCGGAGTTATTCGAGATACTAGTTTTTCACTTTTTCGTTGACAACTAACTTATTTTTGGTCATGGTCAAAACAAAACTTAACGGTTATGCGCATGATTGCCGCCTATCGATTGAAGAATAAAGAAATTAAAAAAAATTGTAGTATTGTCAACCAATTTTTATTAGCAACGGTTATGTAGGTCCGTATCCAAGAGGGTGACGGGTGAATCGGACAATACCCCCCCACTCAGCCTCAGTATTTTCGCTCATATGCCAAATTTATCCTTTAATCATGGTCAGAATGGCAGTGTATGCTAGAAGATCTGCTTAGCTCATTTCAGATAATCCCTACATTAATTCCTAGTAACGGGTCTGAAGTTTACAATTACATTACACTTTCAGAATTTTAAGGTGTTTTAATATCAAATTATTATGCCCGTATATATTAAGCAGTGAATGCGATTGGCCAAGATTACTAGGCGAATACAATTTCGCGATATTAACAATAGTCTCATGGTAAGTTAAGAATTGAGTTAGCCGCGGACGGTGGTAATATAAATTTATACCGGCGGCGTGCACAGCTAGAATTGGGTGGGCTTCCATAAAACTGTTTTCCGGGTTCATGATAGATTGACATTGATTTAGCTGGCAAAAAGAAATTAATAATATATTAATAAGTTTCGCGGCGTGCCATAGTTGCCGCGTAAATGTCGTAATAATCGGACATTGGACTGGTCCGTATTGCTGCTTGCCGGCTTTACGCAAAGCGAGCTGGCAGCAGCGGTGACCTTTGTGAAACTATCAACCTTAAACATGCATTCAGAAGCCAAACAACATTAAGCAATAAAAATCCGTATCAACCTATAATTAACAAAAATTACTATGAATTTATCAATCATGTTGAGTGTTTAGCTGTTGTTGGCACCTGTAATACTTATTATTTATATATGACAATGCATGCAAGTGTGTTAGGCCGCGTGGCGTAGCGGCATATAGTTTTAGACTTCCATGCCAGAGGCCGGTGTTCAAATCCAGTACACGGACATAATTTTTTTTCCGAATTTTCGTGCCACAACAATTATTTCATCTAATTTCAATAGAACACGATTCGTGCTGTCGATGACAACAGCTGAGCAGATTTTTATCATTATAGAACTGATATTTACGATTTTATTAGCAATCGAAAATTTGACGAAAATTGACTGAGTGAAATTTGTTTTTTCAACTCAACGCGCTTTGAAAACGACGAATATATTTTGATAGCATATGTCAATTATCAAAGTTTAGTAACTGTGTGTCAGCTTTTAGATAATGGTAATTTTGTTACGATCAGACGATAATTAGTGAATTTATTGCGAAATAAATAAGTTGAGAGATTTTGGTTGCCAGAAATTTTCGACCTGCTACAATTTTTTTAACAATGCATTATTTACAACTAAGTATATTTAGAAAAAGTTTACAATTACATTACACTTTCAGAATATCTAAACTGTTTAAAAATGGAACACTAAAGTATGGACATATTGAGCATTGAACTTGTGTCATTTTTGAAAACTTTGATGCTTTCGTGACCGGAAGTGACGTCATCGACATTCATGATATTTTAGGATACGTCTTAGTATGTTGCTGAGAACATGTGAACCAAATTTTATTACCATCGGACATGTATTGACGGTTTTATAGGCGCTCAAAATATTCATGAAACTTTTGTTGCCATTTGGACCGATACCACTTTTTTTTCGACCTTAGGCGCTCGGGAAAACCATTGGTTAGATCGCCGTATATGTATTTAGAAAAAGTTTGCAATTTGAATTAGCTACACGATGGTGTAAAGTTTGTAACGATCCGACCATTATTTACGGAGTTATTCGAGATACTAGTTTTTCACTTAATCGATGACCCTGACCTTAGTTTTGGGTCAAGGTCAAAACAAAACCTCTCGGTTCTGCGCATCACTGACGCCTAACGATGGGTGAAGAAAAAATTGGAAAATTTCCAAAATTGCGACCTGTATCGCGAAACAAAAAATTGCTTACAAACATCCAAACAAACTTACAAACCGGGCCGATCGCCATAACTTGGCGAAGGGATTCGCCATGACAATGCATGCAAGTGTGTTAGGCCGCGTGGCGTAGCGGCATAGTTTTAGACTTCCATGCCAGAGGCCGGTGTTCAAATCCAGTACACGGACATAATTTTTTTTTCCGATTTTCGTGCCACAACAATTATTTCATCTAATTTCAATAGAACACGATTCGTGCTGTCGATGACAACAGCTGAGCAGATTTTTATCATTATAGAACTGATATTTACGATTTTATTAGCAATCGAAAATTTGACGAAAATTGACTGAGTGAAATTTGTTTTTTTTCAACTCAACGCGCTTTGAAAACGACGAATATTTTGATAGCATATGTCAATTATCAAAGTTTAGTAACTGTGTCAGCTTTTAGATAATGGTAATTTTGTTACGATCGGACGATAATTAGTGAATTTATTGCGAAATTAAAAGTTGAGAGATTTTGGTTGCCGGAAATTTTCGACCTGCTACAATTTTTTTAACAATGCATTATTTACAACTAAGTATATTTAGAAAAAGTTTACAATTACATTACACTTTCAGAATATCTAAACTGTTTAAAAATGGAACACTAAAGTATGGACATATTGAGCATTGAACTTGTGTCATTTTTTGAAAACTTTGATGCTTTCGTGACCGGAAGTGACGTCATCGACATTCATGATATTTTAGGATACGTCTTAG
The DNA here is from genome assembly GCA_034190875.2 of Urechis unicinctus. Taxonomy (NCBI): domain Eukaryota; kingdom Metazoa; phylum Annelida; class Polychaeta; order Xenopneusta; family Urechidae; genus Urechis; species Urechis unicinctus. The sequence continues at coordinate 26,849 of JAXDRA010000491.1, read as the reverse complement.
TATGTTGCTGAGAACATGTGAACCAAATTTTATTACCATCGGACATGTATTGACGGTTTTATAGGCGCTCAAAATATTCATGAAACTTTTGTTGCCATTTGGACCGATACCACTTTTTTTCGACCTTAGGCGCTCGGGAAAACCATTGGTTAGATCGCCGTATATGTATTTAGAAAAAGTTTGCAATTTGAATTAGCTACACGATGGTGTAAAGTTTGTAACGATCCGACCATTATTTACGGAGTTATTCGAGATACTAGTTTTTCACTTAATCGATGACCCTGACCTTAGTTTTGGGTCAAGGTCAAAACAAAACCTCTCGGTTCTGCGCATCACTGACGCCTAACGATGGGTGAAGAAAAAATTGGAAAATTTCCAAAATTGCGACCTGTATCGCGAAACAAAAAATTGCTTACAAACATCCAAACAAACTTACAAACCGGGCCGATCGCCATAACTTGGCGAAGGGATTCGCCAAGTTAACAAGAGGCCCATGGGAGCCATGTGGGAACTTGGCGAACTGCATCCAAACAATTGCAAAAATTTCTGAATCGGGCCACAATTGACCAAAAATTACTTAAGTTAACATGCCTCTTATGTTGAAAATCATTATGATTGCAAAGTGATTCATGGGAAATGAAAAATCATAACGTACAAATCATCATTACGTTATAATATATACAATAAGATGAATTAGATGGCCGATTTTAAAATTTTCCTTGTGCAGTTCGCCAAGTTCCCCCATTTACCCATGAGCCTCAAAGTTTCCCCATGTATCTATGGGCCTCTTGTTTGTGTAGCACGAGAGGGAAATGAAAAATCATAAGGTACGTTATCATCGTTATGATGTCTAATGGGAACCATCGATAACCAAGGGTGATAAAGAAGTATTGACTGGCATGGTTTCGTTTGCTGTGTGTGCATCGATATGCTAATTTGTTTAGAGGACATACATTTTTACAGTAAATTGGACTGGTCCGTATTGCTGCTTACCGGCTTTACGCAAAGCGAGCTGGCAGCAGCTGCGACCTTCGTGAAACTATCAACCTTAAACATTCATTCAGAATCCAAACAACAATAAGCAATAAAAAATCCGTATCAACCTATAATTAACTAAAAAATTACTATGGATTTATCAATCATGTTGAGTGTTTAGCTGTTGTTGGCACCTGTTATACATATGATATATATATGACAATACAGATCTGTGTGCTAGGCCGCGTGGCGCAGCGGCATAATTCTGGACTTCAATGACATAATTTTTTATCCCAATTTTCGTGCCACAACAATTATTTCATCTTATTTCAATAGAACACGATTCGTGCTGTCGATGACAACAGCTGAGCAGTTTTTTATGACTATAGAACTGATATTTACGATTTTATTAGCAATCGAAAATTTGACGAAAATTGACTGAGTGAAATTTGTTTTTTCAATTCAACGCGCTTTGAAAACGACGAATATTTGACATCATATGTCAAACCCAAAGTTTGGCAATTGTTTCAGCTTTCAGAAAATGTTAATTTTGTTACGATCGGACGATAATTAGTGAATTTATTGCGAAATAAATCAGTTGAGAGATTTTGGTTACCAGAAATTTTCGACCTGCTACAATTTTTTTAACAATGCATTATTTACAACTAAATATATTTAGAAAAAGTTTACAATTACATTACACTTTCAGAATATCTAAACTGTTTTTAAATGGAATTCTAAAGCATGGACGTATTGAGCATTGAACTTGTGTCATTTTTTATAAACTTTGATGCTTTCGTGACCGGAAGTGACGTCATCGACATTCATGATATTTTAGGATACGTCTTGGTATGTCGCTGAGAACATGTGAACTAAATTTTATTACCATCGGACATGTATTGACCGTTTTTATAGGCGCTCAAAATATTCATGAAACTTTGTTTGCCATTTGGACCGATACCACTTTTTTTCGACCTTAGACGCTTGGGAAAACCATGGTTGGATCGCCGTATATGTATTTAGAAAAAGTTTGCAATTTGAATGAGCTACACGATGGTGTAAAGTATGTAACGATCCGACCATTATTAACGGAGTTATTCGAGGTACTAGATTTTCACTTATTCAATGACCCTGACCTTAGTTTTGGGTCAAGGTCAAAACAAATCATCTCGGTTCTGCGCATGATTGACGCCTAACGATTGGTGAAAAAAAAATCGGGAAAATTTTAAAAATTGCGACCTGTATCGTGTAACAAAAAAAAGTTACAAAAACATACATACATACAAACACACAAACCGGGGTGATCGCCATAACTTGGCGTTATGACAACGCCAAGTTAACAAGAGGCCCATGGGAACATGTGGGAACTTGGCGAACTGCATCTAATTAATTGGAGAGATTTTCAGAATGGGGCCTTAATTGACCAAAATGAAATTTTCCTGATGCAGTTGGTAAAGTTCCCCCCCATGTACCCTTGGGTCTCTAGGTGATGTAGCGCGGGAGGCGCTGCGATTTGACCTGATTCCTGCAGCCAGCCGCTTCTCTCAAGCCGCGCGCTGGGCCGCTCGGGATTCCTTTGTTCTGCGCGACAGGGCGGCTGCAGTGAAAAGCCAGCAGAATTGACACCCACTGTACTTCAAACTTACTTTGTGAGAAAACTGTTGGATATTCAGAGCTGAAAAAATTACACACATGTGTTCAGAATTGAATGGGCTTCCTTCTCGAGCAAACCAATTCACGATACGACCATTCACGACAGAGAACGAAACGACGCGATAACTTCAGATTTCAGTCGAATTATAACTTTGATTCGTTCGTGACCGGAAATGACGTCAGCGACTTCCCTAAAAGAATTATAATTCGGTTGACGCTCTCCATGGTAACATTCGAACCAAGTTTTATGATCCTCGAACGAATATTGTCGATTTTACAAGCGATCGAAAAAAAATTACCAATTTTAGCTGTTTTCCGAACTTTTACCGGCGATTCGTGAGAAAACTACGCATAATTCCTGCTGCTACAATGCGTACGAAATGTTACTCGAAAAGTAACCATCAAGTCATGTTTAAATTTTCAAAATCGACCCAGTAGTATTAAACATATTGGGGTGTTAATGCATTTGGGGGGTCACTTTTAACTTTAAGCTCAGTTGTGTGAGAAAACTATAAGACATAAACAATTAGATGAATAAGTTTCAAGTTTGGAAGTGTATGGGCTACCTTTAGGTGCAAACATTTTTACGATACGACCATTAACGACGGAGTAATGACGCAATAACTTTCGATTGCCCAGCTAAATAACGTTGTTTTGCTCGTAACCGGAAGTGACGTCATCGACATAAAAAAAACACTTATCTTCCGATAGCCAGAGATTCTGTGAACATTCGACCCAATTTTCATGACCATCCATCGAATATTGTTGAAGTTATAAGCGATGGAAAAATGTGGCAAAACACTACCACAAATTTTCGAGTGGGGGCTACGGGGCGAAATATGCATATTTTTTCATGATATTTGACATGGAAAGTTGGCGAATAAATCAGACTACAAGGAACTGTAAACTTTTTAAAAATCGCACCGTAGGTTAAGATGATGATATCAAGGATTGAAAAATTCACAACGTGACCTTGACCTTAATATGAGGCCAAGGTCAAAACAAAACATCTCGGTTCTGCGCATCATTGGTCCTAACGATTGGTGAAAAAAAAATTGGAAAATTTCAAAAATTGCGACCTGTATCGCGAAACAAAAAAAGTGTTACTTACATCCAAACAAACAAACATACAAACCGGACCGATCGCCATAACTTGGCGTTCCAAAAACGCCAAGTTAACAAGAGGCCCATGGGAGCCATGTGGGAACTTGGCGAACTGCATCCAAATAATTGCAACATTTTCAGAACCGGGTCACAATTGACCAAAATCGGCCAAAAGTTACCTAAGTTATCATGGTTATCAAATTTTCGAGTGCGGTCTACGGGGCGAAATATGCACAATTTATCATGACAATTGATATGAACAATTGGCCAATAAATCATGCTACAAGGAACTATAAATCTTTTTAAAGTCGCACCATACATTAGGGTGATATCAAGGATTGAGGCAAGGTTATCATGACCGGAAGTGACGTCATCGACATCCACAATATTTAAGGATACGTCTTAGTATGTCTCGGAGAACATGTAAAACATTTTTTAGTACTATAGGACATTTATTGGTTGTTTTATACGCGTTCGAAATATTCATCAAACTATTGTTGCCATTTGGACTTATCCCTCGATTTTTCGACCTTAGACGCCTGGGAAAACCGTGGGTTGGATGGCATCATATGTCAATAGAGGTACACAATGGTGTAAAATTTGTAACAATCCGACCATTATTAGCGGAGTTATTCGAGATACTAGTTTTTCACTTTTTCGTTGACAACTATCTTATTTTTGGTCATTGTCAAAAGAAAACTTATCGGTTCTGCGTATCATTGCCGCCTATCGATTGAAGAATAAAGAAATTAAAAAAATTGTAGTATTGTCAACCAATTTTTATTAGCAACGGTTATGTAGGTCCGTATCCAAGAGGGTGACGGGTGAATCGGACAATACCCCCCACTCAGCCTCAGTATTTTCGCTCATATGCCAAATTTATCCTTTAATCATGGTCAGAATGGCAGTGTATGCTAGAAGATCTGCTTAGCTCATTTCAGATAATCCCTACATTAATTCCTAGTAACGGGTCTGAAGTTTACAATTACATTACACTTTCAGAATTTTAAGGTGTTTTAATATCAAATTATTATGCCCGTATATATTAAGCAGTGAATGCGATTGGCCAAGATTACTAGGCGAATACAATTTCGCGATATTAACAATAGTCTCATGGTAAGTTAAGAATTGAGTTAGCCGCGGGTGGTGGTAATATAAATTTATACCGGCGGCGTGCACAGCTAGAATTGGGTGGGCTTCCATAAAACTGTTTTCCGGGTTCATGATAGATTGACATTGATTTAGCTGGCAAAAAGAAATTAATAATATATTAATAAGTTTCGCGGCGTGCCATAGTTGCCGCGTAAATGTCGTAATAATCGGACATTGGACTGGTCCGTATTGCTGCTTGCCGGCTTTACGCAAAGCGAGCTGGCAGCAGCGGTGACCTTTGTGAAACTATCAACCTTAAACATTCATTCAGAAGCCAAACAACATTAAGCAATAAAAAATCCGTATCAACCTATAATTAACAAAATTACTATGAATTTATCAATCATGTTGAGTGTTTAGCTGTTGTTGGCACCTGTAATACTTATTATTCATATATGACAATGTATGCTAGTGTGCTAGGCCGCGTGGCGTAGCGGCATAGTTTTAGACTTCCATGCCAGAGGCCGGTGTTCAAATCCAGTACACGGACATAATTTTTTTTCCCAATTTTCGTGCCACAACAATTATTTCATCTAATTTCAATAGAACACGATTCGTGCTGTCGATGACAACAGCTGAGCAGTTTTTTATGACTATAGAACTGATATTTACGATTTTATTAGCAATCGAAAATTTGACGAAAATTGACTGAGTGAAATTTGTTTTTTCAACTCAACGCGCTTTGAAAACGACGAATATTTTGATAGCATATGTCAAATCCAAAGTTTGGCAATTGTTTCAGCTTTTAGAAAATGTTAATTTTGTTACGATCGGACGATAATTAGTGAATTTATTGCGAAATAAATAAGTTGAGAGATTTTGGTTACCAGAAATTTTCGACCTGCTACAATTTTTTAACAATGCATTATTTACAACTAAGTATATTTAGAAAAAGTTTACAATTACATTACACTTTCAGAATATCTAAACTGTTTAAAAATGGAACTCTAAAGTATGGACATATTGAGCATTGAACTTGTGTCATTTTTTTGAAAACTTTGATGCTTTCGTGACCGGAAGTGACGTCATCGACATTCATGATATTTTAGGATACGTCTTGGTATGTCGCTGAGAACATGTGAACCAAATTTTATTACCATCGGACATGTATTGACGGTTTTATAGGCGCTCAAAATATTCATGAAACTTTTGTTGCCATTTGGACCGATACCACTTTTTTTTCGACCTTAGACGCTTGGGAAAACCATTGGTTGGATCGCCGTATATGTATTTAGAAAAAGTTTGCAATTTGAATGAGCTACACGATGGTGTAAAGTTTGTAACGATCCGACCATTATTAACGGAGTTATTCGAGCGGGGGTACTAGATACTAGATTTTCACTTATTCGATGACCCTGACCTTAGTTTTGGGTCAAGGTCAAAACAAAACATCTCGGTTCTGCGCATCATTCACGCCTAACCATTGGTGAAAAAAAAAAAGTCGGAAAATTTTAAAAATTGCGACCTGTATCGTGTAACAAAAAAAAGTTACAAACATACAAACATACATACATACATACAAACGTACAAACCGGACCGATCGCCATAACTTGGCGTTCCGAAAACGCCAAGTTAACAAGAGGCACATGGGAACATGTGGGAACTTGGCGAACTGCATCTAATTAATTGGAGAGATTTTCAGAATGGGGCCTTAATTGACCAAAATGAAATTTTCCTGATGCAGTTGGTAAAGTTCCCCCATGTACCCTTGGGTCTCTAGGTGATGTAGCGCGGGAGGCGCTGCGATTTGACCTGATTCCCGCAGCCAGCCGCTTCTCTCAAGCCGCGCGCTGGGCCGCTCGGGATTCCTTTGTTCTGCGCGACAGGGCGGCTGCAGTGAAGAGCCAGCAGAATTGACACCCACTGTACTTCAAACTTACTTTGTGAGAAAACTGTTGGATATTTAGAGCTGAAAATTATACACATGTTCAGAATTGAATGGGCTTCCTTCTCGAGCAAACCAATTCAGGATACGACCATTCACGACAGAGAAACGACGCGATAACTTCAGATTTCAGTCGAATTATAACTTTGATTCGTTCGTGACCGGAAAATGACGTCAGCGACTTCCCTAAAAGAATTATAATTCGGTTGACGCTCTCCATGGTAACATTCGAACCAAGTTTTATGATCCTCGAACGAATATTGTCGATTTTATAAGCGATCGAAAAAAAATTATCAATTTTAGCTGTTTTCCGAACTTTTACCGGCGATTCGTGAGAAAACTACGCATAATTCCTGCCGGTATATCGCTTACGAAATGTTACTCGAAAAGTAACCTTCAAATTCATGTTTAAATTTTCAAAATCGACCCAGTAGTATTTAACTATTGGGGTGTTAATGCATTTGGGGGGTCACTTTTTAACTTTAAGCTCAGTTTGTGAGAAAACTATAAGACATAAAACAATTAGATGAATAAGTTTCAAGTTCGGAAGTGTATGGGCTACCTTTAGGTGCAAACATTTTTACGATACGACCATTAACGACGGAGTAATGACGCAATAACTTTCGATTGCCCAGCTAAATAACGTTGTTTTGCTCGTAACCGGAAGTGACGTCATCGACATAAAAAAAAACACTTATCTTCTGATAGCCAGTGATTCTGTGAACATTCGACCCAATTTTCATGACCATCCATCGAATATTGTTGAAGTTATAAGCGATGGAAAAATGTGGTAAAATACTACCACAAATTTTCGAGTGGGGGCTACGGGGCGAAATATGCATATTTTTTCATGATATTTGATATGGAAAGCTGGCGAATAAATCAGGCTACAAGGAACTGTAAACTTTTTAAAAATCGCACCGTAGGTTAAGATGATATGAAGGATTGAAAAATTCACAACGTGACCTTGACCTTAATATGAACTCAAGGTCAAAACAAAACCTCTCGGTACTGCGCATTATTAGTCACAATCATTTTTTTAAAAAAAATCCGAGAAATTTTCAAAAATGCTTTATAAGCACTCAAAATATTCATGAAACTTTTGTTGCCATTTTGACCGATACCACTTTTTTTTCGACCTTAGACGCTTGGGAAAACCATTGGTTGGATCGCCGTATATGTATTTAGAAAAAGTTTGCAATTTGAATGAGCTACACGATGGTGTAAAGTTTTAAACAATCAGACCATTATTAACGGAGTTATACGTGATACAAGTTTTTCACTTATTCGATGACCCTGACCTTAGTTTTGGGTCAAGGTCAAAACAAAACCTCTCGGTTCTGCGCATCATTGACGCCTAGCGATGGGCGAAAAAAAAATTGGAAAATTTCAAAAATTGCGACCTGTATCGCGAAACAAAAAAAGTGTTACATACATCCAAACATCCAAACATCCAAACTAACAAACAAACTTACAAACCGGGCCGATCGCCATAACTTGGCGTTATGACAACGCCAAGTTAAAGAGGCCCATGGGAGCCATGTGGGAACTTGGCGAACTGCATCCAAATAATTGCAACAATTTCAGAATGGGGCCACAATTGACCAAAATCGGCCAAAAAATTACCTAAGTTATCATGCCTCTTATGTTGAAAATCATTATGATTGCAAAGTGATTCATGGGAAATGAAAAATCATAACGTATAAATCATCATTACGTAATGATATATACAATAAGCTGAATTAGTGGGCCGATTTTGAAATTTGCCCATGGGCCTCAAGGTTTCCCCATGTATCTACGGGCCTCTTGTTTGTGTAGCACGAGAGGGAAATGAAAAATCATAAGGTACGTTATCATCGTTAAGATGTCTAATGGGAACCATCGATAACCAAGGGTGATAAAGAAGTATTGACTGGCATGGTTTCGTTTGCTGTGTGTTGCATCGATATGCAAATTTTTTTTTTTAGAGGACATTCATTATTTTACAGTGAATTGGACTGGTCCATATTGCTGCTTGCCGGCTTTACGCCAAGCGAGCTGGCAGCAGCGGTGACCTTTGTGAAACTATCAACATTAAACAATCATTCAGAAGCCAAACAACATTAAGCAATAAAATATCCGTATCAACCTATAATTTACAAAATTACTATGGATTTATCAAGCATGTTGAGTGTTTAGCTGTTGTTGGCACCTGTTAAAAATCTGATATATAAATGGTAATATGTGCTAGGCCGCGTGGCGTAGCGGCATGGTTTTCGACTTCCATGCCAGAGGCCGGTGTTCAAATCCAGTACACGGACATAATTTTTTTACCGAATTTTCGTGCCACAACAATTATTTCATCTAATTTCAATAGAACACGATTCGTGCTGTCGGCAGAAAATGTTAATTTTGTTACGATCGGACGATAATTAGTGAATTTATTGCGAAATAAATAAGTTGAGAGATTTTGGTTACCAGAAATTTTCGACCTGCTACAATTTTTTTAACAATGCATTATTTACAACTAAGTATATTTAGAAAAAGTTTACAATTACATTACACTTTCAGAATATCTAAACTGTTTAAAAATGGAACTCTAAAGTATGGACATATTGAGCATTGAACTTGTGTCATTTTTTGAAAACTTTGATGCTATCGTGACCGGAAGTGACGTCATCGACATTCATGATATTTTAGGATACGTCTTGGTATGTCGCTGAGAACATGTGAACCAAATTTTATTACCATCGGACATGTATTGACGGTTTTATAGGCGCTCAAAATATTCATGAAACTTTTGTTGCCATTTGGACCGATTCCACTTTTTTTCGACCTTAGACGCTTGGGAAAACTATTGGTTGGATCGCCGTATATGTATTTAGAAAAAGTTTGCAATTTGAATGAGCTACACACGATGGTGTAAAGTTTGTAACGATCCGACCATTATTACCGGAGTTATTCGAGGTACTAGTTTTTCACTTATTCAATGACCCTGACCTTAGTTTTGGGTCAAGGTCAAAACAAAACATCTCGGTTCTGCGCATCATTCACGCCTAACCATTGGTGAAAAAAAAATCGGAAAATTTTAAAAATTGCGACCTGTATCGTGTAACAAAAAAAAGTTACAAACATACAAACATACATACATACATACAAACGTACAAACCGGACCGATCGCCATAACTTGGCGTTCCGAAAACGCCAAGTTAACAAGAGGCACATGGGAACATGTGGGAACTTGGCGAACTGCATCTAATTAATTGGAGAGATTTTCAGAATGGGGCCTTAATTGACCAAAATGAAATTTTCCTGATGCAGTTGGTAAAGTTCCCCCATGTACCCTTGGGTCTCTAGGTGATGTAGCGCGGGAGGCGCTGCGATTTGACCTGATTCCCGCAGCCAGCCGCTTCTCTCAAGCCGCGCGCTGGGCCGCTCGGGATTCCTTTGTTCTGCGCGACAGGGCGGCTGCAGTGAAGAGCCAGCAGAATTGACACCCACTGTACTTCAAACTTACTTTGTGAGAAAAACTGTTGGATATTTAGAGCTGAAAATTATACACATTGTTCAGAATTGACTGGGCTTCCTTCTCGAGCAAACCAATTCAGGATACGACCATTCACGACAGAGAAACGACGCGATAACTTCAGATTTCAGTCGAATTATAACTTTGATTCGTTCGTGACCGGAAATGACGTCAGCGACTTCCCTAAAAGAATTATAATTCGGTTGACGCTCTCCATGGTAACATTCGAACCAAGTTTTATGATCCTCGAACGAATATTGTCGATTTTATAAGCGATCGAAAAAAAAAATTATCAATTTTAGCTGTTTTCCGAACTTTTACCGGCGATTCGTGAGAAAACTACGCATAATTCCTGCCGGTATAATCGCGTACGAAATGTTACTCGAAAAGTAACCTTCAAATTCATGTTTAAATTTTCAAAATCGACCCAGTAGTATTTAACTTATTGGGGTGTTAATGCATTTGGGGGGTCACTTTTTAACTTTAAGCTCAGTTTGTGAGAAAAACTATAAGACATAAACAATTAGATGAATAAGTTTCAAGTTCGGAAGTGTATGGGCTACCTTTAGGTGCAAACATTTTTACGATACGACCATTAACGACGGAGTAATGACGCAATAACTTTCGATTGCCCAGCTAAATAACGTTGTTTTGCTCGTAACCGGAAGTGACGTCATCGACATAAAAAAAAACACTTATCTTCTGATAGCCAGTGATTCTGTGAACATTCGACCCAATTTTCATGACCATCCATCGAATATTGTTGAAGTTATAAGCGATGGAAAAAATGTGGTAAAATACTACCACAAATTTTCGAGTGGGGGCTACGGGGCGAAATATGCATATTTTTTCATGATATTTGATATGGAAAGCTGGCGAATAAATCAGGCTACAAGGAACTGTAAACTTTTTAAAAATCGCACCGTAGGTTAAGATGATATGAAGGATTGAAAAATTCACAACGTGACCTTGACCTTAATATGAACTCAAGGTCAAAACAAAACCTCTCGGTACTGCGCATTATTAGTCACAATCATTTTTTTAAAAAAAATCCGAGAAATTTTCAAAATTGCTTTATAAGCACTCAAAATATTCATGAAACTTTTGTTGCCATTTTGACCGATACCACTTTTTTTCGACCTTAGACGCTTGGGAAAACCATTGGTTGGATCGCCGTATATGTATTTAGAAAAAGTTTGCAATTTGAATGAGCTACACGATGGTGTAAAGTTTTAAACAATCAGACCATTATTAACGGAGTTATACGTGATACAAGTTTTTCACTTATTCGATGACCCTGACCTTAGTTTTGGGTCAAGGTCAAAACAAAACCTCTCGGTTCTGCGCATCATTGACGCCTAGCGATGGGCGAAGAAAAAAATTGGAAAATTTCAAAAATTGCGACCTGTATCGCGAAACAAAAAAAGTGTTACATACATCCAAACATCCAAACATCCAAACTAACAAACAAACTTACAAACCGGGCCGATCGCCATAACTTGGCGTTATGACAACGCCAAGTTAAAGAGGCCCATGGGAGCCATGTGGGAACTTGGCGAACTGCATCCAAATAATTGCAACAATTTCAGAATGGGGCCACAATTGACCAAAATCGGCCAAAAATTACCTAAGTTATCATGCCTCTTATGTTGAAAATCATTATGATTGCAAAGTGATTCATGGGAAATGAAAAATCATAACGTATAAATCATCATTACGTAATGATATATACAATAAGCTGAATTAGTGGGCCGATTTTGAAATTTGCCCATGGGCCTCAAGGTTTCCCCATGTATCTACGGGCCTCTTGTTTGTTGTGTAGCACGAGAGGGAAATGAAAAATCATAAGGTACGTTATCATCGTTAAGATGTCTAATGGGAACCATCGATAACCAAGGGTGATAAAGAAGTATTGACTGGCATGGTTTCGTTTGCTGTGTGTTGCATCGATATGCAAATTTTTTAAGAGGACATTCATTATTTTTACAGTGAATTGGACTGGTCCATATTGCTGCTTGCCGGCTTTACGCCAAGCGAGCTGGCAGCAGCGGTGACCTTTGTGAAACTATCAACATTAAACAATCATTCAGAAGCCAAACAACATTAAGCAATAAAATATCCGTATCAACCTATAATTTACAAAATTACTATGGATTTATCAAGCATGTTGAGTGTTTAGCTGTTGTTGGCACCTGTTAAAAATCTGATATATAAATGGTAATATGTGCTAGGCCGCGTGGCGTAGCGGCATGGTTTTTCGACTTCCATGCCAGAGGCCGGTGTTCAAATCCAGTACACGGACATAATTTTTTTACCGAATTTTCGTGCCACAACAATTATTTCATCTAATTTCAATAGAACACGATTCGTGCTGTCGGCAGAAAATGTTAATTTTGTTACGATCGGACGATAATTAGTGAATTTATTGCGAAATAAATAAGTTGAGAGATTTTGGTTACCAGAAATTTTCGACCTGCTACAACAATTTTTTTTAAACAATGCATTATTTACAACTAAGTATATTTAGAAAAAGTTTACAATTACATTACACTTTCAGAATATCTAAACTGTTTAAAAATGGAACTCTAAAGTATGGACATATTGAGCATTGAACTTGTGTCATTTTTTGAAAACTTTGATGCTATCGTGACCGGAAGTGACGTCATCGACATTCATGATATTTTAGGATACGTCTTGGTATGTCGCTGAGAACATGTGAACCAAATTTTATTACCATCGGACATGTATTGACGGTTTTATAGGCGCTCAAAATATTCATGAAACTTTTGTTGCCATTTGGACCGATTCCACTTTTTTTTTTCGACCTTAGACGCTTGGGAAAACTATTGGTTGGATCGCCGTATATGTATTTAGAAAAAGTTTGCAATTTGAATGAGCTACACGATGGTGTAAAGTTTGTAACGATCCGACCATTATTACCGGAGTTATTCGAGGTACTAGTTTTTCACTTATTCAATGACCCTGACCTTAGTTTTGGGTCAAGGTCAAAACAAAACATCTCGGTTCTGCGCATCATTCACGCCTAACCATTGGTGAAAAAAAAATTGGAAAATTTTAAAAATTGCGACCGGTATCGTGTAACAAAAAAAAGTTACAAACATCCGGACATACAAACATACAAACCGGACCGATCGCCATAACTTGGCGAATGCGAATTCGCCAAGTTAACAAGAGGCCCATGGGAACATGTGGGAACTTGGCGAACTGCATCTAATTAATTGGAGAGATTTTTCAGAATGGGGCCTTAATTGACCAAAATGAAATTTTCCTGATGCAGTTGGTAAAGTTCCCCCATGTACCCTTGGGCCTCTAGGTGATGTAGCGCGGGGGAGGCGCTGCGATTTGACCTGATTCCCGCAGCCAGCCGCTTCTCTCAAGCCGCGCGCTGGGCCGCTCGGGATTCCTTTGTTCTGCGCGACAGGGCGGCTGCAGTGAAAGAGCCAGCAGAATTGACACCCACTGTACTTCAAACTTACTTTGTGAGAAAACTGTTGGATATTTAGAGCTGAAAATTACACACTATGTTCAGAATTGAATGGGCTTCCTTCTCGAGCAAACCAATTCACAATACGACCATTCGCGACAGAGCAACGACGCGATAAACTTCAGATTTCAGTCGAATTATAACTTTGATTCGTTCGTGACCGGAAATGACGTCAGCGACTTCCCTAAAAGAATTATAATTCGGTTGACGCTCTCCATGGTAACATTCGAACCAAGTTTTATGATCCTCGAACGAATATTGTCGATTTTACAAGCGATCGAAAAAAAATTGCCAATTTTAGCTGTTTTCCGAACTTTTACCGGCGATTCGTGAGAAAAATACGCATAATTCCTGCTGTTACAATGCATACGAAATGTTACTCGAAAAGTAACCTTCAAATTCATGTTTAAATTTTCAAAATCGACCCAGTAGTATTAAACATATTGGGGTGTTAATGCATTTGGGGGTCACTTTTTAACTTTAAGCTCAGTTTGTGAGAAAACTATAAGACATAAACAATTAGATGAATAAGTTTCAAGTTCGGAAGTGTATGGGCTACCTTTAGGTGCAAACATTTTTACGATACGACCATTAACGACGGAGTAATGACGCAATAACTTTCGATTTCCCAGCTAAATAACGTTGTTTTGCTCGTAACCGGAAGTGACGTCATCGACATAAAAAAAAAACACTTATCTTCTGATAGCCAGTGATTCTGTGAACATTCGACCCAATTTTCATGACCATCCATCGAATATTGTTGAAGTTATAAGCGATGGAAAAATGTGGTAAAACACTACCACAAATTTTCGAGTGGGGGCTACGGGGCGAAATATGCATATTTTTTCATGATATTTGATATGGAAAGTTGGCGAATAAATCAGGCTACAAGGAACTGTAAACTTTTTAAAAATCGCACCGTAGGTTAAGATGATATTAAGGATTGAAAAATTCACAACGTGACCTTGACCTTAATATGAGGTCAAGGTCAAAACAAAACATCTCGGTTCTGCGCATCATTAACGCCTAACGATTGGTGAAGAAAAAATTGGAAAATTTCAAAAATTGCGACCTGTATCGCGAAACAAAAAAAGTGTTACTTACATCCAAACAAACATACAAACCGGACCGATCGCCATAACTTGGCGTTCCGAAAACGCCAAGTTAACAAGAGGCCCATGGGTACATGGGGGAACTTGGCGAACTGCATCCAAACAATTGCAACAATTTCTGAATCGGGCCAAAATTGGCCAAAATCGGCCAAAAATTACCTAAGTTATCATGCCTTTTATGTTGAAAATCATTATGATTGCAAAGTGATTCTTGGGAAATGAAACATCATAACGTACAAATCATCATTACGTTATAATATATACAATAAGATGAATTAGTTGGCCGATTTTGAAATTTTCCTTATGCAGTTCGCCAAGTTCCCCCATGTCCCTTGGGCCTCTTGCTTGTGTAGCGCGAGAGGCGCTGCGATTTGACCTGATTCCCACAGCCAGCCGCCTCTCTCAAGCAGCGTGCTGGGGCGCTGTGGATTCCTTTGTTCTGCGCGACAGGGCGGCTGCAGTGAAGAGCAAGCAGAATTGACACCCACTGTACTTCAAACTTACTTTGTGAGAAAACTGTTGGGTATTTAGAGCTGAAAATTATACACATCGTTCAGAATTGAATGGGCTTCCTTCTCGAGCAAACCAATTCAAAATACGACCATTCGCGACGGAGAAACGACGCGATAACTTCAGATTTTAGTCGAATTTTAACTTTCACTCGTTCGTGACCGGAAATGACGTCAGCGACTTCCCCAAAAGAATCATCATTCGGTACACGCTCTCCATGGTAACATTTTACCCACGTTTTGTGACCCTCGAACGAATATTGTCGATTTTACAAGTGATCGAAAAAAAATTATCAATTTTAGCTGTTTTCCGAACTTTTACCGGCGATTCGTGAGAAAACTACGCATAATTCCTGCTGTTACACAGTGTACGAAATGTTACTCGAAAAGTAACCTTCAAATTCATGTTTAAATTTTCAAAATCGACCCAGTAGTATTAAACATATTGGGGTGTTAATGCATTTGGGGGGTCACTTTTTAACTTTAAGCTCAGTTTGTGAGAAAACTATAAGACATAAACAATTAGATGAATAAGTTTCAAGTTCGGAAGTGTATGGGCTACCTTTAGGTGCTAACATTTTTACGATACGACCATTAACGACGGGAGTAATGACGCAATAACTTTCGATTGCCCAGCTAAATAACGTTGTTTTGCTCGTAACCGGAAGTGACGTCATCGACATAAAAAAAAACACTTATCTTCTGATAGCCAGTGATTCTGTGAACATTCGACCCAATTTTCATGACCATCCATCGAATATTGTTGAAGTTATAAGCGATGGAAAAATGTGGTAAAACACTACCCACAATTTTTCGAGTGGGGGCTACGGGGCGAAATATGCATATTTTTTCATGATATTTGATATGGAAAGTTGGCGAATAAATCAGGCTACAAGGAACTGTAAACTTTTTAAAAATCACACCATAGGTTAAGATGATATGAAGGATTGAAAAATTCACAATGTGACCTTGACCTTAATATAAGGTCAAGGTCAAAACAAAACCTCTCGGTTCTGCGCATCATTGGTCCCAACATTTAAAAAAAAAAATCTGAAAAATTTCAAAAATTGCGACCTGTATCGCGAAACAAAAAAAGTGTTACAAACATCCGGACATACATACATACATACATACATACATACATACATACATACATACAAACATACAAACCGGACCGATCGCCATAACTTGGCGTTCCGAAAACGCCAAGTTAAAAATAAATAAGTTGAGAGATTTTGGTTACCAGAAATTTTCGACCTGCTACAATTTTTTTAACAATGCATTATTTACAACTAAGTATATTTAGAAAAAGTTTACAATTACATTACACTTTCAGAATATCTAAACTGTTTAAAAATGGAACTCTAAAGTATGGACATATTGAGCATTGAACTTGTGTCATTTTTTGAAAACTTTGATGCTTTCGTGACCGGAAGTGACGTCATCGACATTCATGATATTTTAGGATACGTCTTGGTATGCTGCGGAAAACATGTGAACCAATTTTTATTACAATCCGACATGTATTGACGATTTTATAGGCGCTCAAAATATTCATGAAACTTATGTTGCCATTTTTCGACCTTAGGCGCTTGGGAAAACCGTCGGTGCGATTGCCGTATATGTCATGTAGCGCGAGAGGCGCTGCGATTTGACCTGATTCCCGCAGCCAGCCGCCTCTCTTAAGCCGCGCGCTGGGCCGCTGTGGATTCCTTTGTTCTGCGCGCGACAGGGCGGCTGCAGTGAAGAGCCAGCAGAATTGACACCCATTGTACTTCAAACTTACTTTGTGAGAAAACTGTTGGGTATTTAGAGCTGAAAATTATACACATTGTTCAGAATTGAATGGGCTTCCTTCTCGAGCAAACTAATTCACAATACGACCATTCGCGACAGAGCCACGACGCGATAACTTCAGATTTTAGTCGATTTTTAACTTCCACTCGTTCGTGACCGGAAATGACATCAGCGACTTCCCCAAAAGAATCATCATAAGGTACACGCTCTCCATGGTAACATTTTACCCACGTTTTGTGACCCTCGAACGAATATTGTCGATTTTACAAGTGATCGAAAAAAAATTGCCAATTTTAGCTGTTTTTTCCGAACTTTTACCGGCGATTCGTGAGAAAACTACGCATAATTCGTGCTGTTACACATGCGTACGAAATGTTACTCGAAAAGTAACCTTCAAATTCATGTTTAAATTTTCAAAATCGACCCAGTAGTATTAAACATATTGGGGTGTTAATGCATTTGGGGGGTCACTTTTTACTTTTAAGCTCAGTTTGTGAGAAAACTATAAGACATAAACAATTAGATGAATAAGTTTCAAGTTCGGAAGTGTATGGGCTACCTTTAGGTGCAAACATTTTTACGATACGACCATTAACGACGGAGTAATGACGCAATAACTTTCGATTGCCCAGCTAAATACGTTGTTTTGCTCGTAACCGGAAGTGACGTCATCGACATAAAAAAAAAACACTTATCTTCTGATAGCCAGTGATTCTGTGAACATTCGACCCAATTTTCATGACCATCCATCGAATATTGTTGAAGTTATAAGCGATGGAAAAATGTGGTAAAACACTACCACAAATTTTCGAGTGGGGGCTACGGGGCGAAATATGCATATTTTTTCATGATATTTGATATGGAAAGTTGGCGAATAAATCAGGCTACAAGGAACTGTAAACTTTTTAAAAATCACACCATAGGTTAAGATGATATGAAGGATTGAAAAATTCACAATGTGACCTTGACCTTAATATAAGGTCAAGGTCAAAACAAAACCTCTCGGTTCTGCGCATCATTGGTCCCAACCATTTAAAAAAAAAAAATCTGAAAAATTTCAAAAATTGCGACCTGTATCGCGAAACAAAAAAAGTGTTACAAACATCCGGACATACATACATACATACATACATACATACATACATACATACATACAACATACAAACCGGACCGATCGCCATAACTTGGCGTTCCGAAAACGCCAAGTTAAAAATAAATAAGTTGAGAGATTTTGGTTACCAGAAATTTTCGACCTGCTACAATTTTTTTTAACAATGCATTATTTACAACTAAGTATATTTAGAAAAAGTTTACAATTACATTACACTTTCAGAATATCTAAACTGTTTAAAAATGGAACTCTAAAATATGGACATATTGAGCATTGAACTTGTGTCATTTTTTGAAAACTTTGATGCTTTCGTGACCGGAAGTGACGTCATCGACATTCATGATATTTTTCGGATACGTCTTGGTATGCTGCGGAAAACATGTGAACCAATTTTTATTACAATCCGACATGTATTGACGATTTTATAGGCGCTCAAAATATTCATGAAACTTATGTTGCCCATTTTTTTCGACCTTAGGCGCTTGGGAAAAACCGTCGGTGCGATTGCCGTATATGTCATGTAGCGCGAGAGGCGCTGCGATTTGACCTGATTCCCGCAGCCAGCCGCCTCTCTTAAGCCGCGCGCTGGGCCGCTGTGGATTCCTTTGTTCTGCGCGACAGGGCGGCTGCAGTGAAGAGCCAGCAGAATTGACACCCATTGTACTTCAACTTACTTTGTGAGAAAACTGTTGGGTATTTAGAGAGAAAAAATTATACACATTGTTCAGAATTGAATGGGCTTCCTTCTCGAGCAAACTAATTCACAATACGACCATTCGCGGACAGAGCCACGACGCGATAACTTCAGATTTTAGTCGATTTTTTTGCTCCACTCGTTCGTGACCGGAAATGACATAAGCGACTTCCCCAAAAGAATCATCATAAGGTACACGCTCTCCATGGTAACATTTTACCCACGTTTTGTGACCCTCGAACGAATATTGTCGATTTTACAAGTGATCGAAAAAAAATTTACAATTTTAGCTGTTTTCCGAACTTTTACCGGCGATTCGTGAGAAAACTACGCATAATTCGTGCTGTTACAATGCGTACGAAATGTTACTCGAAAAGTAACCTTCAAATTCATGTTTAAATTTTCAAAATCGACCCAGTAGTATTAAACATATTGGGGTGTTAATGCATTTGGGGGGTCACTTTTTAACTTTAAGCTCAGTTTGTGAGAAAAAACTATAAGACATAAACAATTAGATGAATAAGTTTCAAGTTCGGAAGTGTATGGGCTACCTTTAGGTGCAAAGATTTGTGTACGATACGACCATTAACGACGGAGTAATGACGCAATAACTTTCGATTGCCCAGCTAAATAACGTTGTTTTGCTCGTAACCGGAAGTGACGTCATCGACATAAAAAAAAACACTTATCCTCTGATAGCCAGTGATTCTGTGAACATTCGACCCAATTTTTTCTGACCATCCATCGAATATTGTTGAAGTTATAAGCGATGGAAAAATGTGGTAAAATACTACCACAATTTTCGAGTGGGGGCTACGGGGCGAAATATGCATATTTTTTCATGATATTTGATATGGAAAGTTGGCGAATAAATCAGGCTACAAGGAACTGTAAACTTTTTAAAAATCACACCCATAGGTTAAGATGATATGAAGGATTGAAAAATTCACAATATGACCTTGACCTTAATATGAGGTCAAGGTCAAAACAAAACCTCTCGGTTCTGCGCATCACTGACGCCTAACGATGGGTGAAGAAATAATTGGAAAATTTCAAAAACTGCGACCTGTATCGCGAAACAAAAAAAGTGTTACAAACAACGGGACATACATACAAACGTACAAACCGGGGCGATCGCCATAACTTGGCGTTCCGAAAACGCCAAGTTGAAAATAGGCCCATGGGGACATGGGGGAACTTGGCGAACTGTGATAGGAAAATTTCAGAATCGGGCCATAATTGGCCAAAATCGTCAAAAATTATCTAAGTTATCATGGATTGTAATTTTTTGTGGACGAATGGGGAAACTTTCAATTTGTTCGAGTTAACAATTGAGATAGGCTTCCATAATATGGATTTTAATCAAATATATACAATAAGATGAATTAGCTGGCCGATTTTGAAATGTTCCTGATGCAGTCCGCCAAATTCTCCCATGTGCCCATGGGCTTCTTTCTTGTGTAGCGCGAGAGGCACTGCGACTTGACCTGATTCTCGCAGGTGGCCGCGCCCAGCGGATTCCTTTGTTCTGCGCGACAGGGCGGCTACAGTGAAGAGCCAGCAGAAATGACACCCACTGTACTTCGAACACCTTTTGTGAGAAAACTGTTGGGTATTTAGAGAAGAAAATTATACACTTTGTTCAGAATTGAATGGGCTTCCTTCTCGAGCAAACCAATTCACAATGGGACCATTCATGACGGACAAACGTCGCTATAACTTCAGATTTGAGTACCGTTTTTGCTTTGATTCGTTCGAAACCGGAAGTGACGCGACCGATATCAATAAATTTTGCGGATTAGATTCGCGCTGTTGATGTCAACATCTGATTTAATTTTTATCACCATTGAACTAATATTTACGATTTTATTAGCAATCGAAAATTTGACGAAAATTTACTGAGTGAAATTTGCTTTTTCAACTCAACGCGCTTTGAAAAGGACAAATATATTAATAGCATATGTCCATTATCAAAGTTTGGTAATTTCATCAGCTTTCAGAAAATGTAAATTTTTGTTACGATCGGACCATAATTGATGAATCTATTGCGAAATTAAAAAGTTTAGAGATTTTGGCTACCAGAAATTTTCGACCTGCTACGATTTTTTTTATGATGCATTATTTACAACTAAGTATATTTAGAAAAAGTTTACAATTACATTACACTTTCAGAATATATTGACTGTATGGATATTTAATTTTAAAGCATGGACATATTGAGCATTGAACTTGTGTCATTTTTTATAAACTTTGATGCTTTCGTGACCGGAAGTGACGTCATCGACACTCATGAAATCTATGGATCCGACTAAAGCTGTCATGGAGCACATGTGACCCAATTTTTATCATTATCGGACATGTATTGGCGGTTTTATAGGCGCTCAAAATATTCATGAAACTTATGTTGTCATTCTGACCGATACCACGATTTTTCGACCTGGGGCGCTCGGGAAAACCGTTGGTTGGATGGCCCTGTATGTAATTAGAAAAAGTTTGCAATTAGAATGAGCTACACGATGATGTAAATTTTGTAACAATCCGACCATTATTACCGGAGTTATTCGAGATACTAGTTTTTCACTTATTCGATGACCTTGACCTTAGTTTTGGGTCAAGGTCAAAACAAAACGTCTCGGTTCTGCGCATTATTCATGCCAAGTGAATGAAGAAAAAATCAATTGAAAATATTACAAATTGCGACCTGTATCGCGAAACAAAAAAAAAGTTAACAAACAAACATCCAAACATACAAACGTACAAACCGGGGTGATCGCCATAACTTGGCGTTATGACAACGCCAAGTTGAAAATAGGCCCATGGGGACATGGGGGAACTTGGCGAACTGTGATAGGAAAATTTCAGAATCGGGTCATAATTGGCCAAAATCGGCCAAAAATTATCATGGATGATAATTTTTTGTGGACGAATGGGGAAACTTTCAATTTGTTCGAGTTAACAATTGAGATAGGCTTCCATAATATGGATTTTAATCAAATATATACAATAAGATGAATTAGCTGGCCGATTTTGAAATTTTCCTGATGCAGTCCGCCAAATTCTCCCATGTACCCATGGGCTTTTTTATTGTGTAGCGCGAGAGGCACTGCGACTTGACCTGATTCTCGCAGGTGGCCGCGCCCAGCGGATTCCTTTGTTCTGCGCGACAGGGCGGCTACAGTGAAGAGCCAGCAGAAATGACACCCACTGTACTTCGAACACCTTTTGTGAGAAAACTATTGGGTATTTAGAGAAGAAAATTATACACTTTGTTCAGAATTGAATGGGCTTCCTGCTCGAGCAAACCAATTCACAATGGGACCATTCATGACGGACAAACGACGCTATAACTTCAGATTTGAGTACCGTTTTTGCTTTGATTCGTTCGAAACCGGAAGTGACGCAACGATATCAATAAATTTTGCGGATTAGATTCGCGCTGTTGATGTCAACATCTGATTTCATATTTATCACCATTGAACTGATATTTACGATTTTATTAGCAATCGAAAATTTGACGAAAATTTACTGAGTGAAATTTGCTTTTTCAACTCAACGCGCTTGAAAAGGACAAATATATTAATAGCATATGTCCATTATCAAAGTTTGGTAATTTCATCAGCTTTCAGAAAATGTAAATTTTGTTACGATCGGACCATAATTGATGAATCTATTGCGAAATTAAAAAGTTTAGAGATTTTGGCTACCAGAAATTTTCGACCTGCTACGATTTTTTTTATGATGCATTATTTACAACTAAGTATATTTAGAAAAAGTTTACAATTACATTACACTTTCAGAATATATTGACTGTATGGATATTTAATTTTAAAGCATGGACATATTGAGCATTGAACTTGTGTCATTTTTTATAAACTTTGATGCTTTCGTGACCGGAAGTGACGTCATCGACACTCATGAAATCTATGGATCCGACTAAAGCTGTCATGGAGCACATGTGACCCAATTTTTATCATTATCGGACATGTATTGGCGGTTTTATAGGCGCTCAAAATATTCATGAAACTTATGTTGTCATTCTGACCGATACCACGATTTTTCGACCTGGGGCGCTCGGGAAAACCGTTGGTTGGATGGCCCTGTATGTAATTAGAAAAAGTTTGCAATTAGAATGAGCTACACGATGATGTAAATTTTGTAACAATCCGACCATTATTACCGGAGTTATTCGAGATACTAGTTTTTCACTTATTCGATGACCTTGACCTTAGTTTTGGGTCAAGGTCAAAACAAAACGTCTCGGTTCTGCGCATTATTCATGCCAAGTGAATGAAGAAAAAATCAATTGAAAATATTACAAATTGCGACCTGTATCGCGAAACAAAAAAAAAGTTAACAAACAAACATCCAAACATACAAACGTACAAACCGGGGTGATCGCCATAACTTGGCGTTATGACAACGCCAAGTTGAAAATAGGCCCATGGGGACATGGGGGAACTTGGCGAACTGTGATAGGAAAATTTCAGAATCGGGTCATAATTGGCCAAAATCGGCCAAAAATTATCATGGATGATAATTTTTTGTGGACGAATGGGGAAACTTTTAATTTGTTCGAGTTAACAATTGAGATAGGCTTCCATAATATGGATTTTAATCAAATATATACAATAAGATGAATTAGCTGGCCGATTTTGAAATTTTCCTGATGCAGTCCGCCAAATTCTCCCATGTACCCATGGGCTTTTTTATTGTGTAGCGCGAGAGGCACTGCGACTTGACCTGATTCTCGCAGGTGGCCGCGCCCAGCGGATTCCTTTGTTCTGCGCGACAGGGCGGCTACAGTGAAGAGCCAGCAGAAATGACACCCACTGTACTTCGAACACCTTTTGTGAGAAAACTATTGGGTATTTAGAGAAGAAAATTATACACTTTGTTCAGAATTGAATGGGCTTCCTGCTCGAGCAAACCAATTCACAATGGGACCATTCATGACGGACAAACGACGCTATAACTTCAGATTTGAGTACCGTTTTTGCTTTGATTCGTTCGAAACCGGAAGTGACGCAACGATATCAATAAATTTTGCGGATTAGATTCGCGCTGTTGATGTCAACATCTGATTTCATATTTATCACCATTGAACTGATATTTACGATTTTATTAGCAATCGAAAATTTGACGAAAATTTACTGAGTGAAATTTGCTTTTTCAACTCAACGCGCTTGAAAAGGACAAATATATTAATAGCATATGTCCATTATCAAAGTTTGGTAATTTCATCAGCTTTCAGAAAATGTAAATTTTGTTACGATCGGACCATAATTGATGGATCTATTGCGAAATTAAAAAGTTTAGAGATTTTGGCTACCAGAAATTTTCGACCTGCTACGATTTTTTTTATGATGCATTATTTACAACTAAGAATATATAGAAAAAGTTTACAATTACATTGCACTTTCAGAATATGTTGACTGTATGGATATTTAATTGTAAAGCATGGACATATTGAGCATTGAACTTGTGTCATTTTTTATAAACTTTGATGCTTTCGTGACCGGAAGTGACGTCATCGACACTCATGAAATCTATGGATCCGACTAAAGCTGTCATGGAGCACATGTGACCCAATTTTTATCATTATCGGACATGTATTGACGGTTTTATAGGCGCTCAAAATATTCATGAAACTTATGTTGTCATTCTGACCGATACCACGATTTTTCGACCTGGGACGCTTGGGAAAACCGTTTGTTGGATGGCCCTGTATGTAATTAGAAAAAGTTTGCAATTAGAATGTGCTACACGATGATGTAAATTTTGTAACAATCCGACCATTATTAACGGAGTTATTCGAGATACTAGTTTTTCACTTATTCGATGACCTTGACCTTAGTTTTGCATCAAGGTCAAAACAAAACATCTCGGTTCTGCGCATTATTCATGCCAAGCGAATGAAGAAAAAATCAATTGAAAATATTACAAATTGCGACCTGTATCGCGAAACAAAAAAAAAGTTAACAAACAAACATCCAAACATACAAACGTACAAACCGGGGTGATCGCCATAACTTGGCGTTATGACAACGCCAAGTTGACAAGAGGCCCATGGGAACATGTGGGAACTTGGCGAACTGCATCTAATTAATTGGAGAGATTTTCAGAATGGGGCCTTAATTGACCAAAATGAAATTTTCCTGATGCAGTTGGTAAAGTTTCCCCATGTACCCTTGGGCCTCTAGGTGATGTAGCGCGGGAGGCGCTGCGATTTGACCTGATTCCCGCAGCCAGCCGCTTCTCTCAAGCCGCGCGCTGGGCCGCTCGGGATTCCTTTGTTCTGCGCGACAGGGCGGCTGCAGTGAAGAGCCAGCAGAATTGACACCCACTGTACTTCAAACTTACTTTGTGAGAAAACTGTTAGATATTAAGAGCTGAAAATTATACACTATGTTCAGAATTGAATGGGCTTCCTTCTCGAGCAAACCAATTCACGATACGACCATTCACGACAGAGAAACGACGCGATAACTTCAGATTTCAGTCGAATTATAACTTTGATTCGTTCGTGACCGGAAATGACGTCAGCAACTTCCCTAAAAGAATTATAATTCGGTTGACGCTCTCCATGGTAACATTCGAACCAAGTTTTATGATCCTCGAACGAATATTGTCGATTTTACAAGCGATCGAAAAAAAATTGCCAATTTTAGCTGTTTTCCGAACTTTTACCGGCGATTCGGGAGAAAACTACGCATAATTCGTGCTGTTACAATGCATACGAAATGTTACTCGAAAAGTAACCTTCAAATTCATGTTTAAATTTTCAAAATCGACCCAGTAGTATTAAACATATTGGGGTGTTAATGCATTTGGGGGTCACTTTTTAACTTTAAGCTCAGTTTGTGAGAAAACTATAAGACATAAACAATTAGATGAATAAGTTTCAAGTTCGGAAGTGTATGGGCTACCTTTAGGTGCAAACATTTTTACGATACGACCATTAACGACGGAGTAATGACGCAATAACTTTCGATTGCCCAGCTAAATAACGTTGTTTTGCTCGTAACCGGAAGTGACGTCATCGACATAAAAAAAACACTTATCTTCTGATAGCCAGTGATTCTGTGAACATTCGACCCAATTTTCATGACCATCCATCGAATATTGTTGAAGTTATAAGCGATGGAAAAATGTGGTAAAACACTACCACAAATTTTCGAGTGGGGGCTACGGGGCGAAATATGCATATTTTTTCATGATATTTGATATGGAAAGTTGGCGAATAAATCAGGCTACAAGGAACTGTAAACTTTTTAAAAATCACAGCATAGGTTAAGATGATATGAAGGATTGAAAAATTCACAATGTGACCTTGACCTTAATATGAGGTCAAGGTCAAAACAAAACCTCTCGGTTCTGCGCATCATTGGTCCCAACCATTTTAAAAAAAAAAATCTGAAAAATTTCAAAAATTGCGACCTGTATCGCGAAACAAAAAAAGTGTTACAAACATCCGGACATACATACATACATACATACATACATACATACATACAAACATACAAACCGGACCGATCGCCATAACTTGGCGTTCCGAAAACGCCAAGTTAAAAATAGGCCCATGGGGTCATGGGGGAACTTGGCGAACTGTGATAGGAAAATTTCAGAATCGGGCCATAATTGGCCAAAATCGGTCAAAAATTATCTAAGTTATCATGGATTATAATTTTTTGTGGACGAATGGGGAAACTTTCAATTTGTTCGAGTTAACAATTGAGATAGGCTTCCATAATATGGATTTTAATCAAATATATACAATAAGATGAATTAGCTGGCCGATTTTGAAATTTTCCTGATGCAGTTCGCCAAGTTCCCCCATGTTCCCTTGG
>JAXDRA010000489.1:75000-83873 GCA_034190875.2 Urechis unicinctus | reverse complement strand
ATTTTGGTAAAAGGCGAGGAGAAACTTCTTGTCAAAAATCACCATCATACTTACCCAAACCAGACGATAGAGTCATAGCAGGTGGGCGGTTTATATCCTAGGTCGGCGTCGCAATTATCCCCGCTACGTCCCGGAGTCGCGTCCCCATTGGATCCGGGGGTAAATAGGCCTGCTGTATTCCCCTACAGGTAGTAGAGGGCATCTGTGTCGTTGGATTTCACCTGAACGAGTTGATTGAGCGGACTGGTCTAATTGACCAGGCTCGTTTTGTCATTCCTTAATATAATCTTCAGCATTTTTCCCTTTTCAACCTTCTGGTTTTAATTCAATTTCATCCGCACCGAGTTCCCTCTTCTGTCGTTGATCCTAGAAGCCGGCTGCTTAATCTCATCTCTTCATATTCACTTAGAAGTCGCGACGTCACTAATGTGGAACCTGTCTATAGCAATGGTGCTGTTGGGTTATGGGGGGAGGTGAGGACCAGGTGGCAGTGTTGTTCGACGCGGTACGAATTCGCTTTCACTGAGCTCAGTGGGCGGTTATTGCCCCCGAGAACAAATAAAGCCCCTTTGTCACTGTCAAACATTGGATTCCGTCACCCGTTCGTTTAAAATTCTACCTCCTTCTGCCTTAACAAACACACAAGTATCCATAAGTTTGATCTTTTATTATATTCTGGTTGTCTTTGTTTGAACCGCGATATAACTGGCGCGGTATGTCACTCCAATAGTTGTTGCTTATGCGAACTTTAGAGCTCCTATCATGCATCGAAAAAGGTGAATGTCGCTATTTGACAATTGATTCCCATGTAAAGGAAAGAATCAAGTGTGGTCTTTTCATCATCACAAGGATGATAATGTCGGTTATGGTGATGATGATGATGATAATGATGACGATCATAAATATGATATCGGTGATGATGATGATGATGATGACAATAATGATGACGACGACTATGATGATGATGATAATGAATCGGCACTGCTAATATCGCTAATTAAGTTTAATACGTACTCTCCCGGCAGACCGAAACTGAGATCTTAAGGATCATCTCGATGTTGCAATCGGGCCACAATCTTCCCGTAAATATATGTCTGTACCGGAAATTTTAATCAATTATAGTAGTAAATGCAAATGCAAATACATCAGATCGCCGAGACAGCCGGTCGCCTTCAAGTCTACATCGGACACTCCAGAAGCGGTTGATGTTTCCGTCCCTCGATACTGGCACATGACTGCAATCGTTAGGTTATATCATTTAAAATCAGTTGGTGTATGAGTGAGGACGGTTCTAACTAGATATCATTGCCTTGATTTGAAGAAAGTAGTTAAGATTGAACGATCATATCCGTGTCAATGCCGATCGCAAAGAGCATAGACTACCCTTTTGTCCGCTCAACCATACATCGCTAAACATTAAACTTGAACGCGGCGCGGGGCGCTTGGGCTGTGAAATATGAGGACGAGGCAATAGGTCGAAATAAATATGTTGGGTGATTAGGGCGAGACAAGAGAGGGGGTACGTGCACCGATTTCGTCACCAGCTCACCAATATCCCGCCTCAAACTTATCGCGCCCCATATCCATTGAAAATATGTCATTCTACCTAACAAACCACCCGCCCCTACATTGGCAACCCAAAAGACTGCTTTGCTCGAGTTTTCTGCTTGTATAGAATATAGCTGCGGCCGGGCCAATGAAAACCCCTGTGAATACGAGTTGTGTTGAGTACTTATAATTCGGTAACCTCGGCAAACCATTAGATATCAGCAAGACAAGCGAAGTCTTTAATAGCGCCAACACCCTATTCTTCAATCATAAAGTAAAGTGTTAAACGGCATGCGACGAGTGCACATTATGATTGAAACACAGCAACTGTGAGGTAAACAAACATCTTCATAACGTGAAAGAAGCTAAGCTACACACCGGCTCTCGTAGACACCGGCGCATCAATGTACGACACTCTGGTCAGTAACGGCACAGTCTGTCATCTACACCTGGTCAGCTGAGGTCACTGCAGCATTCATTTCAAAGAAATCCCCTAAGCTCTTAATCGGCGGTATTAACTTTGCAATCGATTTGTAAAATTTTCCTGAAACAGTTCGCCAAGTTCTCATGGGCCTCTTGAATTTAACGTTGGTTAGCTTCAGAATCAATGCTTGTTAACGATTTTTTGTCTCGCGATACAAAAAAAACTTTTAATATATTTATGTAATTATTTTCTAAATTGAAGGTGTCAAAGATGCTCAGAACCCAGAGGTTTTATTTACACCTTAATTGTAAACTAAGGTCAAGGTCATCGAAGGAATTATTACATTATTGATAAATCCATTGCAACTTGGTCTATTTTGGGCATTTCAAAAACTTCCAGATAAAATCTGATGCATTCCAATGCAGTAATGGCGTAAAGCAGGGCAGGGTGTTATCACCGATTATTTTCAGTATTTATATGGATGACCTGCTTAAACGTCTTGAATATAGTAATGTTGGTTGTCATGTTGGTCATCAGTTTATTGGTGCATTTGGATATGTTGATGACTTAACACTACTTGTTCACTTCGTCACTGCTGACGAGCTTATGATTTCAATATTTGAAGAATACGAACAAGAATATGATGTCATGTTTAATAGTGAAAAAAGTATGTTGCTGTGCTACAATATTCTACAATGTTATGCCGATCTTGAGTTAAGGCTGAATGGAGCCAGTTTAAAAAAGTTCTCTAAAGCTGTTCACCTGGGAAGTTATATTGGTTATGAAAATAACGATGCAAATATCGAAAAGGCTGTTGGAGATATATATTATCGTACTTATATTTTGATGCACACACTCGGCTTTTGTCGCAACCGACGTCCGTACAAAGCTGTTTGATACCATTAGTACAAGCTTCTGTAGAAATTGGTTTAAATTCACTTGAAAAATTAGTGTTGCTCGACGAAAGTGAAAAAGGAAGAGTTCTTCATCTTGATAGAAGAACGAGGTCTCGTTCTTTACCGCTGCTTGTCGGCAGACAAGATATATGCACTCAGCTGTTGTGGAGATCTGTTTATTATGGGGGAAAAATGCACAGTCAGTAACAACCTAAAAGTTCGGTTTACCACTATTTTCGCGAATGTAAGCTCGTCTGTTGGGTCAAATTATGTAAGAACATGTCTTTCCTTAAGTTCCACTACCACCAAATAACCTTAATAATGTACGTGAAATGTTTGTACTGTATAACGAAGTATCTGCATATGACAGGGCACCAATATGCCCTTTATATATATATATATATATATATATATATATATATATATATATATATATATATATATATATATATAGATATATATATATATATATATATATATATGTATTTATATATATATACATATAAATAAATATATACACATATATGCATATATATATAAATACATATATATACATATATATGTGTATATTAATATATACATATATATGTATATATATAGATATACTTATGTGAATATAAAATATGTATATATAGAGATATACATATATGTATATACATAAAAAATATATTTATATATATACATATATATATATAAATATATATACATACATATATATACTTATATATATATATGTTTATAGATATATTTATATATATATATATATGATAATAAGCATAAATATATGTAGATATATATATAAACATATATACATATACATTTTATATATATATATATATGTATATGTATATATATATGTACATATATACGTAAATATATATGTATATATATGTGCGTATATGCATATGTACACTTATGCACATTTATATATATATATATGTATTAATACATATATAAAAACATATATATATATATGTATATATATGAATATATTTCTGTAAACCTTTATATAATTGTATATTTATACGTATATTTGTACATATGGTATATATATATGTACGGATATATAGCTTTACATACGTATAAATAAGTATATATATCGTTATATATGCATATATATATATTTCTGTATATTGGGTTTATGGTATATCGATATATACACACACACACACACACACACACACACTATATAGATAGATATATATATATATATATATATATATATATATATAGATATATATATATATATATATATATATATATATATATACTATACTATGAGCTTCTTGTGTTTCTAAGCACAAATTAATTGCAACTCAAGCATTTTATATCAATATTGCTTTATTTATTTAACTTTTCGTAAAGTTCAATTTACGAATAGAATATATACATAGAATATATATATATATATATATATATATATATATATATATATATATATATATGTATATATATACATATATATATACATATATATATAATTATATTTATATATTTACATATACATATATTTTGATATATTATTTTCATATATATATGTATATATATTTATATATATATATATATATATATATATAGAGATACATATATGCATATATATGCATATATTTATACATATATATATGCATTAATGATATGTATGAATATAGTTACATTTCTATATATGAGTATATGTATTTAAATGTATACATATATATGTATATGCGTATATATATGTATACTTATATATATATATATATATTTATTAATAAATATATAAAAAATATATCAATATATATGTATATATCTGTATATTTATGAACATATTTCTGTTTATTTGTATATATATGCATATTTATATGTATATTTATGAATTTATGTACATATATGCTTGTACATTCATATATCTATACATATGGATAAATACATATCGGTATGTATGCACATATATATTAATGCACATTTGTATATGTAAATATACATATGTATATATATAAATATAAATATAAATATATATATATATATATTTATATATAAATATATATATATATGATTAAATACATATGTATACATTTTTATATATATAAGTATATATATATATATATATATGTATATATATATATGTATGCATATATATATATGTGTATAAATATTTATATATATATATATATATATTTATATCTGTGTATATATATCTATGTGTATGGATATATATATGTATATATTTATATCTATCTCTCTATATATATATATATATATCTCTATATATCTCTCTATCTCTCTATATATATATATATATATATATATATATATATATATACACATATAATGTTTTTTTTATGGGTGTTTTTGAGAATACATGGGTGCCCCATAGTTTCTGCATTAGTTCGTTCGTTCAGCTTAACTATGACCTTAAAGATGTCTCCTGTGACCACCAACAGCTAAAAGTGTTTGCTATCATTCCTTGAGAGGGACTTCGAACCCCATTGGATCTAGATAAAGGCATATAAGGCACGAACTTATTCACCCATTGGACACCATAGGGATCAACAGAAACCAAGTAAATCCTGCTTTTCCATGATGTAGTTTATTTTATGTTTGATGTAATTCGTTTAGTGTAATTTGTGAACGTTTTAAAATGTGTCCTTGGCAAGTCTTGGAATGATCTTCGCCGGTCTCAACCGTTCTGCTGTTAATTATGTGATTGTATTTCAATGCATCAGTTTATAATCATACAACGGTGATAAACAGCGATGGCAAAATATTCAATCAATGGTATTCATTCAATGGTACCACAGAGGATGGGGAATTTCGATGGGTCCAACAACCTTAATAAATATACTCTTCTACATGAGTTAACAAAATAGCAATAGTTAACACATACACTATTTTATGTAAGCTGTATATTTATGTTGAAGCAGCCGATTGAATGTGTCTTATGTTGTAAGGGTATAAGCTATTATATCGATTTCTGCACCTTTATACAGGATGGCAGAACGTGACGATGTGGATGACACACTGGAATCAACAGGGGGACGTCTTCCTAATCAACATCACTCTACGCTTCGCTTATGTATGGCAAATCACAGCCATAGTTTTTACAGGTGAGTTGAATATCCATTAACATTATAACACGGGGTCATTCTGTTGATAAAATGAGTAATCCCACTCAGACAATCTCTGATATGATTCACTGTGCTAAGTGGTTTGTATCCGGTGCTGACCAAATGTTTATAATATTTGGAAGGGGATGACATAGAACGGGTTCGGGGCCTCTGTCGCGGGGGTAAATGAATGCCCTAAAGAGAAGTGAGTTGTTAAATTGGTGAGTTTTTCAGAAAAACTCGTAAAGATCAATTTCGTGAGAACGTTTTTTTCAATATATCGTTGAAGTTGTTTCCAGCATCCTCGAACCCCACACGGGCACTTGAATCAACGCAAAGCTATCAGAAAAAAACACTTTCTATCGCCTTGCTTTCCTTCAAAGAACAAATCCCATGTACATCAAAATCCTAGTCGTTCGACTTTCGATGCCGATTTTAATATGATCTGACTGCGTCGCCACTAAAATCACATGTTAGATCCTTAATATTTACAGTAATGGGTCCGAAGACCCTCGCCCAAGTTTGTGTACGTTTAGCCTGATATTTTCATGACCCTGCGCTGGCATTACACTGCTGATGGTATTGTAGGCTACTACAACGATCATCATTGCACGGTGCCCGCAAACACAACTAAAGATGAGTGGATCCCAAAGATCACAGGTCCTGATGGCGACCTTATGCACGACCAATGCCACAATTTCACGGCGATAGGAAGCAACGAAACGGTTACATGTCAGCATGGCTGGACGTATGACCCTAGGACGTTACATCTGACAACAGGCGCTTGGAGAAACATACATATTGTTAACGGCCGCAGTTTCTAAATTTCTCGGGGAACGAGGAATTTAGTCAGCTTGGTGGGTGAATCTGTTTAAACGACGAGAGCAAATATTTTGGTATCACAAATTCATGTATGTCAATGATGCAAATCATAAAAGCTGCTCATTGGGTCAAAGGTTAAATATGTGATTGCATGGTCAAAGGTTTAATGTGTGATCGCATGCTCAGGTACTGAGAACTCCGGTAGTTAATCCGATGCAAAAGCTTCTATCGATCCAAGCACATTAACCTCTATAGTTATGATATGCTTATTACAAAGTAAGCATACAATCAACAGGACAGATCACACAAATTACAGGCAAACATTTGATCCAGATGGCGTCTAAATTGAGAACCTTAATCCCTGTCGGATATCAACCCATATGTAATTGATACCGATGTACAATATATGGTACAACGTGGGTCACTTTGGGCAACTTATTTTATATATATTCATGTTATGTAATAACGTTTGGAGATGAGCAACAATTATTATTGAACATGCTTATGGTATTTGTTTGCTTGACCTTGAGATCAGTGAAGCACCAATACAGGTTTGTTTGTTTGACCTTGAGATCAGTGAAGCACCAATACAGGTTTGTTTGTTTGACCTTGAGATCAGTGAAGCACCAATACCGGTTTGTTTTTGTTTGTTTGACCTTGTGATAAATGAAGTGAACCATAAGGATTTGATAAGGCGGGTAAGATGTGTCAGCGTTTTTGAGATTTCAAATGAGGCAAATTTTAGCGCTACAAAACAAATATTGTCTGGCTGATAGGGGGAATAACAGTACTACAATGCTAAAAGTACTCAGCTTACTTTAATATATACAATGTGCTGTGATTCATTTCAATTGCCTTAAAATATCATTGCTGGTAACACTAAATACTAAACGTAAAATGGCTCGTTAATTTTAGTCATGCAATACTATTCAGTGATTTATCTCGTATCACGATGTAGTTAAATAAAAAAAATGATTCTAAACAAACGTCAATATCAGCTCACTATCAACACTGGATTAGCACTTGATGACCGGACACACCTTCCACATACATCCATACTTACCACATGCATAAAGATATACATGTGGTGCTCTATAGATATGTAGACATGCTACCATTCTCCTCACCATCACTGATATCCTCAAACACAGCCGCTTGATTGTCAATGCCTGGTTCTATCACCTTCTTTTAGCGAAGTCGTCCTTCCTTCAGGCGTAGTTTCTCTGCCTGAGTGAGATTCTTTGGCCAGGCCTCGACCTCAGCAGCCGTCTTTGGCAAGTCCCTGCCGCGGGTTTCAGGCAGTAAGAGGGTGATCCCAGCAGCGATCATTGTGATCACACCGTAGACAACGCCAGGGACCCAAAACTGAATCCTCATCTGAATCCTACCACAGTGCTCCTAAAAAATAGTTGGTTTTTAAGACACCCGTTAAAATATCTGAACTGGGGCTATCACATTATGTGCATTACATCTCTAAAGCACCATCTTAATATACAATATGTTGTGACGCAGCATGGTAATGTGGTAATTAGCCCTACCTACCTTACGCTGGTGGGAATCAATTCTGGGCTATAAAAATATAATATTGCGAATGATGAAGTTTCCCCAGACCTTGACATCATGGCAAATACTGTTGACAATAAACCCCTGTCGATGCCCGGAACTAAAGCATGTGAAACATAGCATTAATGGCTTTCTTTCGAACCCAATACTCTCATTTATTAAAACCGACATCTGGTTTCGACATCATTATGAAAAACTGATTCATAAAAGGTTAAGCACGAACTAGTATAACAGGTGGCGTTTTCTAATGGACCAATATGCTTTACACCCCACTTAGAATATATAGTACCGCACCAGTAAGCATCAGCATGACATCCATGTATGCATAACAGCCGACTTCTGTTGGCCGTCGACCGCATCTTGATCAATAAAACTCACGGATAATTGAAGAATTGCAAATATCAATACAGGAATTTGATAAACAGTACACTAGGGACTGGCTTAGTTATGTTGGCCAATGTAGAAATTGTGTACGTACGTTCTCAAAAGAACCATTGCACCTTGGATGCCGGGAATGGCAGAAACCCCGTTGAGGAA
>JAXDRA010000489.1:0-70000 GCA_034190875.2 Urechis unicinctus | reverse complement strand
ATATATATAAGTATATTTAAATATATATCTATGTAAATATATATATATGAAAATATATATTTATATATATTTTCTATTATAAAATCGAACTTTACGAAAAGTTAAATAATGAAAGCAAAATATTAAATATATGAAAATAATATATATATATAAATATATATATATACATGTATATTTATATCTATATTATATATATATATATAAATGTTTATGTATGTATATATTATATATATATACATATATTTATATATGTATATAGATATATATATAAATAGACATAACATAAACACACAAACACACGCACACACATATATATATTTATACATGTATATATATACTTAAATGTATATATATATGTATATATATATAATATATATATATATATTTATATATATATATTTAGATCTATATATATATTGACATATGCAAATTATCATACATATATATATTTTTTTATATATTTATTAATAATTATATTTATATACCTTTACACATATATTTATATATATATAAGCATATACATATGCATAGATATATAACTCTATATACATATATATACAAATATTCATATATATACTTATAAATATATATATATATATATACATATTGACAGAAATATATTTATACATACACATATTTTTATAGATAGCTGTTTTTATATATTTATTAAAAAATTATATATATATATATACGCAAATACATATATATATATGCATATACATACATATATATATTTAAATATATATCTATATATGTACATTTATTTAATATATATATATATATATATATATAAAATTATATGTATATATATATGCTTATATGTATCTCTCTCTCTCTATAAATATATATATATAAAATATATATATATTTGTAAATATATATATATCTATCTATCTATATATATATATATATATATATATATATATATATATATATATATATATATATATATATATATATATATATATATATATATATGTGTATATATATATTCTTTTCGTAAATCGCATCGTTATTTTCATAACCAATGTAACTCCCAGGAGAACTGCCTTAGTACTTTTTTAAACTGGCTCCATTCAGCCTTAATTCAAGATCGCCATAACATTGTGAAAATAATCGGTGATAGCACCCTGCCCTGTCTTACGCAATTACTGCATTGGAATGCCTCAGACACATCCGAGCCCCATTTGACACCTTCAATTTAGAAAATAATTACAAAACTATATTAAAAATTGCGTTCTGTATCGCGAGACAAAAAATCGTTAACAAACATTGATTCAGAAGCTTACCAACGTTAAACTCAAGAGGCCCTTGTCGAACTGTATCAGAAAAATTTCAAAATCGGCTCATAATTGCCCAAGTTATTATGGATTTTAAATTTTAGGACAAATGGGGAAACTTTCAGTTTTCAACAATTACATATATTTCTAAAAGTTAACAATCGAGTTAGGCATCCATAATATGTATCACTTATTACGATTGAAATATTCTCCATGGAGAGACATTAATGCTTTAAAATTTATTTTGATGATCTTGAACTTGATTTGAGGTCAAGTGGAAAACAATGGCTCTGGGTTCTGCCCATCATCAACACCGTCCACATATAAAAAAATATTTCGGCAATATCTTGCAAACTGCAATCTGTATCACGAGATAAGATTTTTTTTACAAACAAACAAGCAAACACATGTTATTCTTTTCTTTAACTCGAATATTTGAAAATTGCGACCTGTATCGCGAGACAAAATAAAGTTTACACAAATTTATTGAGTTTCTTCAGTACATATTCTAAGTTTTCCTTAAACTAATGCACTTGTTATAATGGTTCAATAAACCGTTTTCAACCGGATATGCATGGCTAATAGCACTTCAGATTGTCGCCAGTAATTTCTTTTCAAATAAATAAAAATGAAGAAATTTTAATGGCATTTCTTAAGAAGTCAGCTACTCTTCTAACTCAATAAATGTATGCAAAAATCCGCTCAACATCGGATAAGCAGTGCACTAAATATTTGCTATATCAAGTGGCCCTTTATTCGAGGAGCTTTATCGAAGAATTAATAGCTCTGGTAAGAGAATTCACTCCAAGTGACTCTGTGATGATCGCTTTCCTAATAAAAGCACGCAACCATTGTTAGGTGACGCTTTCTTGTTGCATGTATATATTGGGCTTTCTGCTCTCATTGTGATTAATGAGAGCAGAAAAACTTTCGTTTCACAGATCCTTTCCATTGCTAATACACATCACACAATCGCCATAAAATAGTAGTGACAACATGCCCCTTCTTAAACTTGGGGTATCTTAGCTTGAAGACTGGATCCCCAGCTTATGTTGTCGCCTGTTCTCCCCCCCCCCATTTTCATTGTAATGGAGGGCAGCCAGTCTCAATCTGTGATACAATGAACCAGTTATACGTGACCTACATATATTTGGCATATCAGCACATGTAAACAAATTTAATGACTCCCAAATTTAAAAACAAACACCACCATGAAGGAGCACTGTAAAAAGCAACATATTATATCATAACAATGATACTTGCCTGGCAACCATATCATCAACTTAACAAGATAATGGACTATTTATTCAATACTAATACAACAAGAAAGTCATCAAATCTCACCCTGTGCTTCTCTATCTTGATAAAGGCAGGTCAGCTTTTCTTGGGCTGGGGTGGGAGGGGTTCACTTGCCTCACCATCCTTTCTTGATTGCTTGACAGCAGAGGCCTTCGCAAAAAGAGTAGGCACAGCAGCTTCTTTCATAACCCGCTTACATCCTCAATACATTCCTCGGTGAAATGAACCGAGAACACAAACAAGTACTTGCCCGGGCCCGGCCATTTGTCTCGCGATCGTAGTACCTGGCCAATCCATTGTTTTTTTAAATGGTCCTTACCAGGAAACCTGAACAAGCTCACGTCGTCCCGACTGGTACGCTGGCAGCCCCTAACACAACAACCATTAACCATCGCGTTCAGGCGGTCACAAGATGGCTAAAACGTTCCAAAATCCCCAAAACGAGAGACGAACTCCGACAATGTAAACAACGGGGAACTCCGTGCGTCTCTGAGAACGGCCTCCCTTACCTGACGTCACACGCATGGTTGACCTTGATAATGGCTGCCGCAACGTTTTGTCGGGCGCGCTAATTTGAACTGACATTTTATCAAATTTTGGCCTTAATTGATCAGATGCGACGGTTATTGGACCGGTTTGAGTTTATTGATCACATTATGAATTGATTTTAGCAAAGTACCTATAACCGTGGGATAACTTTAATGCTTTCTGAACCGGATATTTGTTCGGACTATAGACCCGATATTGACCATTTTATAAGCTCTCGATTATTTGATGCGTTCGTAACCGGAAGTGACGTCAACAACATCCATTGAATTTGAAAATTCGGCTAACTCTGTCATTGATAATATCAGATCCAATTTGTATTGCAATCGGATATTAATTAACGTGGAAGAAGTCTTCATCATAATTTGGCTAACATTTGGACTGATACCACGATTTTTGCGACCTGGGGCGTTTGGGAAAACTATCAATTTACTACAATTGCATATATTTAGAAAACGTTTGCAATTTAACTCTATAAAATGGTGTGTAAAGATCGAACGAACATCTACGGAGATATTCAGGGTTCCTTGACCTTAGTTTCGGAACAAGGTCAAAAAAAAACCTCTCGGCTCTGCACATCATTGCTGCCGACCACTTAAAATTTTGTTCCTAAAATGTCATCCTGTATCGCGGAAAACAAACATTCCACAAACAGTCCACAAACGCGATTGAAAGTTTACAATACTACTCACCTATTCACCCGTTGAAGCAATAAATGGGTTGCGCTGTTTTTCGGGACAATTTCCAACAAGACGTTCTTATTGGTAGTGAATGCATTTCCCCGAATCGCGCATGCGCAAAAAGATGGTTTCCCACCTAACGAACTTATGCGGGCGGAGGGGGGGGGGGGGGTACTCTCATTCGATTTGCATTGAATACCCTTATGAAAGAAAACCCAGTTTTATTCCTTATAAATGTTATCATCACAGTAAATCACAATATGATTTACTTGTCGGCAGCCTCTATTGCTTCTCAGGTATGCGCTTGGAAACTGTAAACGCTAATCAGTTAAAGCAGGCTGTTAATTATCAACCGATTGGCAAGATTCAATAAGCAAAGAATGTAAATGTCTGAGGGGTTCAAATAGGTTAGATGTCTATTGGCTCTTTCAAGTGTATGTCACTAAATAAAGTAGGTCAACGGAGTTACTAACATGTTTTAAGGTGTCCATGTAAAGAAACTCCCCCCTTCCGCTCGTCCCACTTCCGTGGTGGAGTGCATGCAAAGCCAAACGCGCTTACTTAGATGACGGAAAATCACACCACCTAATCGTTCCGCTGAGGCCACAGGCACCCAAGTCAGTTCAACTCGACATGTATAACAATAGTTAATATATAAAAACATCAATAGGCAATATATAAAACAGAATACTGCCGAACGAGCTCTTTTAATGACTTGACGTGTGTGCCTGTGGTTGAGGGTACCGGTGGCTTACTCTCTCTGCATACCCAACCTTTCAAACTGTCTACGGTTGCCATACTGCGCCCAACCCTCCGCGATTGAATATGACTCACACAGCAATACATCGGCAGCAATTTGTTGAACGCAAGAGGCTCAGCTTCAGTTGTTGGCTGTTCGGTGTGATAACAATAGGTATATGGGGAAATTTGGCGACCTGCATCAGAAAGTTAAAAAAATGTCAAACTCGGCCCATAATTGATCACGTTATTATGGATTTTAATCTTTTGGTGACCCCATGAATTTCCCACTTAAGCCAAGTGGCAAAGCATCAAATTTTTAACAATTACATGTATTTCAAAAAGTTTACAATTGAATTAGCTTTCTAATATGCAACACTTATTATGATCAAACAATTTTCCATGGAGACATTGATGATTTAAGCATTTATTTGATGACCTTGAACTTGATTCGAGGTCAAGAGACAAACAAAGGATCTGGGCTCTGCGCATTATCAACGCGAATTATATCTTGAAAATTGCGATCTGAATCGCGGAACAACAAGAAGTAAACATTTTGCGCATGAATAGCACTTTCTATATGAAAATAGATTTTGTAAACTATGTGTAACATTGCAACCTCCATCGCAAGCCAACAAAAAGTTCAGTATATATTAGAGGCATTCCTTAAACTAAAATGCACATAGTTATTTTGCTTATACACTGTTAAAATGTTTTTTTTTAAACCAGAGATGCACTTCAGATTGTCGCCAATAATGTTTTTTCCACACAAAATAACAAATAAACTTTAATGTCGCTTCTTAGGAAGTCAGCTACTCTTCTAATCCAATCAATGTTTGCTTTAATCCACTCAACGTCGGATAAAACAGTGCATGTGTATAGATGATGTGTGTGTACACTGAATACTTGTACTCTCAAGCGGCCCTGTATTCAAGAGCCTTGTCAAAGAGTTGGTAGTTTGGCTAAGAGGATTCACTCCACGTGGCTCTGCGATGATCGGTTTCCTAATTATCGCCATTGTTAGGTGACGCTTCCTTGTTATAAACAAAATTGAATGTAAAACGCACGTCATGTGATTAATAGGTGTTTCGGAGATCCTTTCCACCTTATGTATATCACACAAAAGGCACAAAAAATTGAAAACTGGTACAGCCTTTGCGCTCGGACATCTGCTATACTCGGCACATTTATTTAATTGTGTACAGTTGTTACCCTTGGTACAGGTATTACATTTTTGGTGTTGTGCAGATGTTGCCCTTGGCACATTACATTGAATATATTGGTACATTGGGTACATTTATTACTCCAATACAGTTGCTACACTTTACTTTGTTCTGGTGACAATTTCGTTTCGCAGATCCTTTCCACTGCTAATACACATCACACAATAGGCATAAAAATAGCGAACATAACAAGTACTGTATCGATGGTACAGCCTTTGCGCTCGGACATCTGCTATACTCAGCACAGTTATTTTATTGTGTAGAGTTGCTACCCTTGGTACAGGTATTACATTGTATTCTGTTGTTGTGCAGTTGTTGCTCATGGCACACTCATTACATTTAATAAAATTGGTACATTGGTTACAGTTATTATTCAAATACAGTTGCTACCCTCCGTACAGTTTTTACACTTGGTACGTTTGTGAAGAAGGATTTATTTTTATAGTTACTACACTGGAAGTATTTTTACTTGGTAGAGGTATTACTCTGGATATAGTTATTAGCCTGATTAAAGTTGTTACCCTTGGTGCAGCTGATACCATTGATACGATTGCAAACCTTGGGTACAGTTGTTGCCTTGAGTACAGTTGTTACCCTGGGTACAGTTCTTATCGTGAGTAACACCCCAATATTCCCACCTCCTACCCTGTGTAAGATAAGTGATGACTCAAATAGCAAACCAATTTGCGAAAAATACTAAAATATTATCATTTGAGCATTAAATGGTAGGTTGTTTGACTAATTCTCGGCGAAGAGGATATGTTATCTGGGCTACAGTGAATATAGATGACAGCTGATGTGTGTGTTGAAGTGAGTATAGATTACACGCTATATTACAGCACTGCATATTGCATTTTATCTGCGATAAAGTTGATATTGTTTCCTCCCATTGAATGAACCGTCGCTGAATAATAAATACTTGAGGGGAATGAATGACTGTTTTAGCTGCCACTTGCATCTATTATTTGACCAGAGCGAGTATGGTAGGCTGCACAGACAATATATTTTTTCGCTGGAATGTTGACCAGAACCTTCAATTGCTCTAACGTGGCGACATACATAACTTTAGAACACATACTAAAAATGTAGCTTCTTAACTATAAATGCAATGGATCCCTGTTATGATCAATATGTTTATAACTACATGAAATCGTTTGATTTCAGTGGAGATATTCAGGAATGTTTAATGCTGACAAAATTAGCACGCATCGTATAACACCGGCTGATGTCAAGCATTGCCCATAAGGTACTCAATAAAGCGGAATAGTGTATAACAACTTTGAATGCTTTTCTTCACCGAAATTTATGTTATACGATCCTACAATAAAGCTGATCGACCAATACATACACGATTATTGACCTAAGTTTCAGGTCAAGGTCGAAACAAACCTCTCGGTTCTGGGCATTTTTGACGCCTAAGGAAATAAAAAAATTGCTACCTGTATCACGGAAAAAAATGTTAACAAACAAACAAACACAATTCGCCAAGTTAAAAATAGGCTCACGGGACATGGGGGAACTTGGCAAAGCGAATAACGAACTTTTAAAATTTCAGAATCGGCCCGTATTTGACCTAGCTATCATAGATTTTAAATTTTCGGCGCAATTTAACAAATTTTCATGACTATCGCATGTATATTGGTGATTTTATAAGCAATCAAATTCGATAAAGAAATCCTGCTGTGCAGAGCCCAGATATATTGACGAAGATTTGGCTGAATCAAGCTGGTTTATTAAACAGAACCGCGGCGTACCATACTTGACCGCGTGCCATGAGGCGAGCTGAAAGCAGAGGCGGCCTTGGTTCAGGGCGATAACTCGGCTTAACAAACCAATGAAGAGCCAGCAGAAGTGGCACTTACTGGACTTTAGGCTCACTTTATGAGAAAACATTCGGTTATTTACAACAGACAGTATAAAGTCATATGTTTCGAATTGAACGGGCTTACTTCGAGTGTAAACCAATTTACTAAACGACCATTCACGACGGACAAACGACCCGATAACTTAAGATTTCAGCCCCGTTTTAACTTTCGTTCGAAACTGGAAGTTAGGCAACCGATATCAATAAAATTGCGAATTAGATTCGCGCTGCTTATATCAACATTTTAGCTAATTTGTATGACTATTGAACTGATATTTACGATTTTATTAGCAATCTAAAAATCAGACCAAAGTTGACTTAGTTAAATTTGCTTTTTCAACTCCATGCACTTTGAAAACGAATAATATTTTGATAGCATATGTCTATTATGAAAGTTTGGTTATTGTATCAGCTTTGAGAAAACGTTTATTTGTGATCGGTCGGACGATAATAAGTGAATAAATTGCGAAATTTTTCGCGGATGAAAATAAAGGTGAACAAACAAACATACAAACCGGACTAATCGTCGTAACACAATAATCACCGACGTTATGAATGCCCCTGTGCAAAAGAACAATAATCATAACGTTGGAATTTCCTTCTCTCTTGATTGGCTGCGATAAACAAGGTATCTCGCTTTGCTTCTCGCAGACGCTGGGGGGAGGCGATGTTTCTTAGCCTATGTGTTGTACTGCATCTTATTAAAGTTCTGTCAATAATATAACAAAGACCCGCGAACAATTGTTCACCAGAGAAAAGACCTACAAGACGTCTATGAAGATGACTGAATGCAACGCAATGCAAATATCAACAATTCTAATCAGATAA
Organism: Urechis unicinctus; assembly: GCA_034190875.2. Classification (NCBI taxonomy): domain Eukaryota; kingdom Metazoa; phylum Annelida; class Polychaeta; order Xenopneusta; family Urechidae; genus Urechis; species Urechis unicinctus. The sequence goes on along the minus strand of JAXDRA010000489.1, from coordinate 61,542 downwards.
CTTGTACGTGTAAACCTGGCGAGTTGTTTGTTGTCATCACATACTCTGAAGGTAATGAACAATTTGCACCTACACCCACGAGTGATACATTCAGTTGACACGACTACTTTTATGATTGCAGTCGTGGTGGAATCATCAATGAGCACGTGGTGCAATGTTTATCGTTAAGACAAGACAGTTTCTGTGCGCATGCTCAGTCCGAATTATTTCAATCAGATGGCATTGCATTGATAGGATTTTAAGACGGAGTCTGGGGACACAGCCTTGTCGCACATATGCCTTTGAATGAAATGTCAGAACATCAGAACAGGGCTAAGCTGAGTGTAACATGGCAATTTGTCTTTCTTTCCACGCAATCCTCATGCTAAGTGAAGCATTGCATTTTTACTCTTTTCACTTCATAGAAATAAAAACGTTTGAAAAACACGACGCGCCTCCGCGTATATAATGGCATAAAAATCCACTACCCACGCACGCTAGCTAGTATCAGCCCATTTCATTCGACGCGCGGCCAGGCTAGGTAAGTTTTGTGGGACACGATTAACACAGCATAACACAAACGATTGAGTACTTAACATAACACGCATCTCTTGAAATCAGTAATAAGAAGATCAATAATGTGAGATAAAATTCAACTTACAGTAGACAGGAGTTATTATTCTAACGACATAAATAGGCGTATAATCGGCAATTATTTAAGTTTAGAATCATTGACTTGAGTAATGTTCATTCTGCAACAGAGAATTCAATTAAATGGGTTCGCCAATGCAACTGAAATGTTAAAACCGCTTGCTGCTCCCGCGGAGTCATCAAAGTCGTTCAGGCAAGCTATGCTTAAGCTGAGTTGTGTGTGGGTGTTGAAGTCAACTACATATTTAGCAAATTTAATGTCATACAATTGGTTTGAAATAATTGTACTCCATTTCTAATGATCACCTATTTCAACCGGTTTTTGGGCGGCTTTCAAATATCGCTTCCGTGTGCTCAGTGTTGTTTAATTGCTTCTCCAAAGCAGCGTGGATTATTAAATAATATCAGTTGGTTGGACACATATAGAAAACCTACCAAACCAAGGAAGAAGACGCTATGGAAATCGAAGATGTAAGTTTTCTATTCTCATAAGAATTTATTTAGATTTGTTTCCAACATATCTATTTATGAATGTAAACGGTAGCCGTAATAAAGATGGTATGCACCAAGTTAAGATAGCATACTCACGAATGCTTGAATAATGATCGGCGTGTTGCTGATGTTTACTTCAACCTGGCTGTAATTGCTGTCACTGCAGTGGTCAAATTAGAGCAAAATTGTTGATGTGAATGCAGTTAAATTTGATGCTGTTTGGACTGGGTTGTTTCTTGATATTCGTCACTATTACGATGAAAAAGATATTGACGAATAGCACAATGACCCATCAGATAAAAGCGAAGGAGCGCCTTCCTATCCCCAATACCCATCCGAAAAAACAGATGCGCCTTCCTATCATAATAGCCGCGACAGTCGACAGCACAGACATAAGGATACGGCCAGACGTGAGTAAGTTATTTGATACGCATCAGAGGTTGACACACACAACAAAGATATCAAATAATTTGATGGTTTTTGAACAATCAAAGAACAATGATACGAATTACCAGGAAGAAGATATATAGACACACACATACACACACACACACACACACACACACACACACACACACACACACACACACACACACACACACACACACACACACACACATACATACACACACACACACATCACACACACACACACACACACACCACATCACACACACAACACACACACACACACACACTCACACACCGTCACACACACACACACTATCCACACATTCGCAGAATATGATAATATATATACGGCATATATAAGTAATAGAGATATATCGATATATATCCAAATATACGCATATGAACATATATATATATATACATATATATATATATATATATATATATATATATATAACTAAATATATATATATATCTATATAATATATATATACAATTAATTATCACGACGCTATTGTTTTCATGACAATGTTGAGGCTGATGTTGAAGATTGCACGTTTTAGCATTGTAAGAAACCAAAACGAATCAATCAGAGCTCAGATATCTGAACCAAACGAGCCTCATCGCACATATAAAAGAAACCGTCTCCTGGTCATCAATATGCATACGTTCGCAGTAAGGTGACCATATGACACGGCATGGAAGTGAAAGAGATGGCAAAAACCTCAAAGCAACGCTTGGTAAACATAATTTCAAAGCAGAGATCCATTGCGATCTCACCCGTCAGGTAAGTAAACCATTGGCAAGCTATATATACAAAATTGACCCTTCCTCATCTCAAACTGTTAACAATTCATCATGTGTACCTTTGTTTTCTTGATATTTTAAGGAAGTGCTGGATACAGTTCGATCCTTTGCCTGTAGTGAATACAATCAGTACGCTGACTCAGTTATGATCCACATTGCGTCTCATGGGGATAATGACACGATCGTATTCCAAGGCAGAACAAGTATCACAAGTCAAGAGATAACTGACATATTTGTGAATAATGCTCGAAACCTGGAAGGAAAGCCCAAACTGCTGATGTTCCAGTACTGCCGCGGTGGTGAGTTCCACAGGCCTTCATGACGGTCCTTTGTCTTGTGCTCGCTGATCTGTATTATAGTTATAACTTTAATTTATGTATCTGTAGGTGAATATGTCGACGCGAATTCCAGCATCAAGAAATCATCTGCTGGTTGGTAACTAGCGTTCTATTCACTTCCTTTTTTTTGTGCGTCTGTATATCTCTGCTTCTTTTCTTCGTACCCTACTTTTCTCGCTACCCCATACATGTCTTGATCTATTATCTTTCACCCCTATTCGAATCTCACAACATATATACCCCTTCCCAACCCTTGCTCGTTTTTAGCTCTGTCCCATTCTTTTATTACCTATATTAACTTATTTTCGGCTCACTTTGGACTCTTAGCAACACTATTGTTGTATGTCACTGATGATTCAGCACATCTTGTAAATCATTCGGACAGAGACTGTCGTATTTAGTTTCCATCAACATTTATATATTGTGATTTTCAGACGTTCCGGAACGCTGCTGTCCAGGTAATATATTACTTTAACAATGTGGACTTTGATTTAGTTATTTTATGTTGAATCGTGATATATCATGATAAAGTCGTATCATTATAAACCTTTATTTTAACAAAAATAATTCCATCCCACTAGCCAATTAATGAGAAATACAAAACACACAAGATTTGTGGGATGTTATGATGCCAGTAAATATGTTGTGATTTTAACACATTTTTCTTCGTGTGTACTCGTGTCATTCACAACGTTGTGTGTACTCGTGTACTTCATTTTGGTTGTGTGTACTCGTCGTACTCGTGTCACTCTGAGTTGTGTATACTCGTGTCACTGATAACTGACATATTTGTGAATACTCGTGTCAACTGAATTGTGCGTACCCAAACTGCTGATGTGTCCAGTACTGGTGAGTTGTGTACTCGTGGTTCTTTGTGTGTTACTCGTGTCACCCTGGGTGTGTGAATACTCGTGTCACTGAAATCATCTGCTGGTTGGTGTACTCGTGTTCACTTCCTTCCCTTTTTTGTTGTCTGTGTACTCTACTCGTGTCACTCTGAGCTACCCCACACATGTGTGATTGTACTCGTGTCACTCACAACAGTTTACCCACCCCCAACCCTTGTACTCGTGTGTGTGTACCATTCTTTTATGTGTCATATTCGTGTGTCACTTTTGTGTTACTCGTGTCACTCTGATTTGTGTGTACTCGTGTCACACTTTGTTGTATGTGTGTACTCATGTCACTCTGAGTAGTGTGTACTACGTGTCACTCTGATATTGTGTGTCACTCGTGTCGGAACTGTCCAGGTAATATGAATGTGGTACTCGTGTGATTTAGTTGTGTTTACTATGTCACTTGAGTTGTGTGTATCAATAAAGATGTATCATTGCACTCCGTGTCGAGCATCCCATTAGCCAATTTGTGAGAAATACAAACACACAAGATTGTGGGAGCTTATGTCCCTTCTGTTAAAAACAATTGTTCTCGTGTCAATTTAAGTTGTGTAGATGTTGTGTACTCGTGTCATTCTGAGTTGTGTGTACTCGTGTCACTCTAAGTTGTGTGTCGTGTCACTTTGGGTTGTGTGTACTCGTGTCACTCTGAGTTGTGTGTACTCGTGTCACCCTGAGTTGTGCATACTCGTGTCACTGAATTGTGCGTACTCGTGTCACTCTGGGTTGTGTGTACTCGTGTCACTCTGAGTTGTGTGTACTCGTGTCACCCTGAGTTGTGTATACTCGTGTCACTGAATTGTGCGTACTCGTGTCACTCTGGGTTGTGTGTACTCGTGTCACTCTGAGCTGTGTGTACTCGTGTCACTTTGGTTTTGTGTGTACTCGTGTCACTCTGAGTCGTGTGTACTCGTGTCACTCTGAGTTGCGTGTACTCGTGTCACTTTGGGTTGTGTGTACTCATGTCACTCTGAGTAGTGTGTACACGTGTCACTCTGAATTGTGTGTACTCGTGTCACTCTGAATTGTAAAGGTACTCATGCCGCAATGAGTTGTGTGTACTCGTGTTACTTTGGGTTGTGTTTACTCTTGTCACTTTGAGTTGTGTGTATTAATGATGTGCAGTCCTTCGAGCTCCAATGTGCTCTTCGGAGGAGCTTTCGCCTCCCTTCTATGTCAAGCCTACTTCCGAAAAAAATCCGCCAACTCGAAAAAAGAAAGCTCACAAAATGGCTGAGATGTATATAGTACATGCTACTGTTGAGGGTGAGTGAATCCTGATGCTGCTCAACTCTTTGTGTTTGCTTCATGTCCGTGTTATTTGGTATTGATCATTTGCTCCGTTGCAGGAGAGCAAGCGTGGAGGAGCACAAAAAAGGGATCCCGCATGGTGTACCACTTTTGCAAATGCGTTAAATCAATGGGGAAAACGCGCAACATGACGACTATTTTAAACAAGGTAAACACATTGTTTCTTTTTATCAGATGGTATCGACATTTGACAGCGGGATATAAGCTTCGTGTTAATAATTCAGTGGCTGTTCAGCTTCATGTATACATTCTATCACCGCGCCCAAGTATAAACATATAGTGATATGTAACTTTGACTCAATAGACGAATAGAAAACTTGAACAACAGGAAGATTACATACAACTAATGTCCATCAAAACAACCACGACAAAGCCATGGAAACTTGATAAGCATAAGTAGGGGTCCTCTTCATGGGTACTAGGACTTCATTACCTTCTAGAATTCTCTTAGCCACAATGAGGCTTCGGAGCTTAATTTACCGCATTTAGACTGGATAGATTAACATAAATGCAAACTAATTTGTGACGTTAACTTATCTCTGAGGATCATGACTTGATTTCACTCATCAATAATCGCATTAAAAACATCTGGTGTAACCATCGTACAACCCTGATTGCATTAACAACATCTAATGTAACCATCATACAACTCTGATTGCATTAACAGCATCTAGTGTAACCATCATACAACCCTGATTGCATTAACAACATCTAGTGTAACCATCATACAACCCTTATTGCATTAACAAAATCTAGTGTAACCATCATACAACCCTTATTGCATTAACAACATCTAGTGTAACCATCATACAACCCTGATCGCATAAACAACTTCCAGTGTAAGCATTATACAACCCTGAAATCATGAAATGAGCCTGCACTGTTGTTCAAATTGGTACTTTTAAAGGTCATTAAAATTCTGTTGTGAAAAAACACTTCATGGACGGATTCCCTGCTAATTTTGTAAATATCCGTAAAATTCGAGTCATCGAAACTGTTGTTATTATTTTAGTTTGTGATATCTGTTTACTTTTACACTGTTAATTCATGGTTAATGAGAATTTTGCTCATCGATATAATATGATTAATATGTTATTAACTTGTAAATGTTAATTTTGAACGATGAGGTTATTTGTACATTGGTGGCGGTTTGAATGTTCGATTAAAAGGTAAGAAGGTCATGCATTTCACTAGTAGATCAAGTAGAACTGCGATAAAAGTAGACTGTTAGCAATGAGTGACTGTTAAGCATTTAGATCAACGCCTTTGGTCGTTAAGCATAATGTTGCATGATTATATGTATGCGATATAAAAAGACCTTTCTTTCCATTCAAAAATTAGTATTATTATAATGTGAGGCTGGTTGATTTTGGTAAAATGTGAGGAGAATCTTCCTGTCAAAAATCACCATCATGTCTATTCAAACCAGACAATAGAGTCATAGCAGGTGGGCGGTTAATATCCTAGGTCGGCGTCGAAATTATCCCCGCTAAGGAGTTGCGTCCCCATTGGGTCCGGGGGTAGAATAGGCCTGCTGTAATCTCCTACAGGTCGTAGAGGGCAACTGTGTCGGTGGATTTCACCTGGACGAGAGGATTGAGCGGACTGGTCCATTGACCAGGCTGGTTGTGTCATTCCTTAAGATAATCCTCAGCATTTTCCCCTTTTCAACCTTCTCGTTTTTATTCAATTTAATCCACACAGATTCCCCTCTTCTGTCGTTAATCCTAGAAGGCGACTGCCTAATCTCATCTCTTCATATTCACACTTTAAAACTTGTAATTACTTAAAGAAGTCGCGACGTCACTAATGTGGAACCTGTCTATAGCAATGGTGCTGTTTGGGGTATGGGGGGAGGTGAAGACCAGATGGCAGGGTTGCTCGACGCTACACGAATTCGCTTTAACTGAACTCAGTGGGCGGTTATTGCCCATGAAAACAAATAAAGCCCCTTTGTCACTGTCAAACATTGGATTCCGTCACCCGTTCGTTTAAAAGTCTACCTCCTTCTGCTTAACAAACACACAAGTAACCCCGAGTTTTATCTATTTCTATGTTCTGGTTGTCTTTAATTGAAACGCAATATACCTGGTGTGGTATGTCTCTCCAATAGTTTTTGCTTATGCAAATTTTCAAGCTCCTATCATGCATCGAAAACGGTGAATGTCGCAATTTGACAATTGATTCCGAATGAACAGGCATGTGAAAGAAACGACAGGAAAGAATGAAGTGCGGTCTTATCATCATCACAAGGATCATAATGTCGATCATAAAGATGATGTCGGTGATGATGATGATGATGACAATAATGATGACGACGACGACTATGATGATGATTTTAATGAATCGGCACCGCTAATATCGCTTATTTAGCTTGATACGTACTCTCCCGGCAGACCGAATTTGAGCACTCCAGGATCAACGGTGTTGCAATCGGGCCACAATCTTCCCGTAATTATATGTCTGTACCGGAAATTTTAATCAATTATAGTAGTAAATGTATGTCCTCATCGAGCAAATACAACGGATCGTCTACATCGGAAACTCCAGGAGCTGTTGGTAATTCCGTCCGTCGATACTGGTACATGACTGAAATCGTTTGGTTATATCTTTAAAAATCATTTTGTGTATGAGTGAGGACGTTTTTATCCCAGATATCATTGCCTTTGATCTTAAGAAAGTAGTTAAGGTGGTACGATCACATAGACAACCCTTTTGTCCACTCAACTATACATCGCTAAACATTAAACTTGAACGCGGCGCGGCGCGCTTGGGCTGTGAAATATGAGGATGAGGCAATAGGTCGAAATAAATATGTTGGGTGATTGGAGCGAGACAAGAGAGGGGTGTACGTGCACAAGGATCTGCATTAGCCCGGCCGCATCTATTATTATCATATACATGCAGATACCCAATGGGGACAACGATTTCTCCACTAGCTCACCAAAAATCTCGCCTCAAACCTGTAGAGTCAAGTTAACGAGTTTATCGCGCCCCTTATCCATTTAAAATATGTCATTCTACCTAACAAAACCACCCGCCCCGAAATTTGTCACTCAAAAAGTAGCCGTGCACGATGTCTTATTGACGTCGTGCGATGATCGTAACCGTACACGCGGTGAACGATACACGAGTTCCAATTTTACACGATAATTACACAAATATAGATATGAAGAATAATTGTCACATATATGGATGCTTATGAACAAGTTGAGTAAGTTAACGCGTGAGATTTCGTCAAAGGCGATTTAATCTGGCCAGACAAATTTTGAGAAGTTCATGTTTATTTTGAATGACAAGATCGGTTGCTGCGCGCACGCGCATACAAGGTTCTTCGCAAGCAAACTTTTCTTTTCCGAATTTTATTATTTAAGTATATGTGTCGTTTGGCAATGGTTATCTTTTGGAAATACCTACATTAGAGGTGGGGATATGTATTCAACGATATCGCATTGACAATTAAAAAAAGATAACACTTATGGATTCCCGCATTCTGGAGGGGACACTTGGCCTTGTCCTGAGTAGGGGTGTTCCCCGGGACCTCGAAAACCCGTACCCGTCGTACAAGGTGAAAATAGCAAAAGCATACCCCGTCGTACAAATACGAGGCCCAACAAAACCCGTCATATAAGCCGAGAGGGAAAAAAACCAAACTTACCCCAGCACATGTATACTACCTCTATACACTTAAGTGCCCCCCCCGGGACATTCAGCCACATGGCGAGTGAAACTAAAACTGCGTAATGTGACGTCATATTTCCAAGACGGGGGTTGCCTTGTACGAAAGTTGTGATTCTAAAAGTTCATGTGACAATTGCTAAATCATCACGAGACAGTGGATAGCCAAAATAGTGTCGTTCATAAGATTTTCATCTCAATTCTCGACATATATAGATATGTAAGTACACAACATTGATGAGAAGCTACATGTACTCGAAATAAAACGCTCACCGCACGACGCACATAGCCTCGCGCACGACGGTATATATTTATATTACCGTCGTGCGCGGCTACACAAAAGGATGCTTTGTTCGAGTTTTCTGTGTGTAAAGAATATAGCTGCCAGGGGTGTAGCCAGCGATACGCACTTGCGCCCGTGCGTAACATCAATTTAAAAGGTGAAAAAATAAATATGGCAAAAAATGGCATCAAAGTCAAAAGCTATAGGGGGGTTAGACTTTTCTGTCGGGAACTGTAGATTGTGCGTAACATTCCTTCAAGCCTGGCTACGCCCCTGGTTGCGGCTGGGCCAATGGAAATTCCTGTGGATACGAGTTGGGCTGAGAATTTATAATTCGGTTAACTCGGCAAACCATTAGATATCAGCGAGACGAGCGAAGTCTTTAATAGCGCCTACACCCCATTTTTTCATCATAAAGTAAAATGTTAAACGGCATGCAACGAGTGTACATTATGATTGAAGCACAGCAACTGTGAGGTAAACAAAAATCTTCATAACGCGAAAGAAAGATAAAGATACACAGGCTCTCGTAGACACCGGCGCAACAATGTACGACACACTGGTCAGTTACGGCACAGTCTGTCATCTACACCTGGTCAGCTTAGATCACCGTAGGATTCATTTAAAAAAATATGGTTTTTGAGTGTAAACTGAACAAATCGATGCGGATCGAATGGTGTTCGAATTTTTGGCCTCCAATGTTTAATAAAAGAGATATTTAACGTTCTTTAGTGCAAAGCGGCATTTCGTGCGTGAGCCGAGGTCAACCGGAAATGACGCGTATGGGGGAACCCAGTTTCTGTGGCCCAAATCAGGTTACATAGAAACCACGTTGTCAACCGTGAATTTATAACTTGTTTAGTCTGGATCAGTCATGCGGAAGCACTGTGTGGCCGTGAATGGTTCGAACATTTCTTCATGAAGCGTTCGGTAATTCAGTTTACCTTAAGCTAGCGTCACAATTGCTAAATTCCGCCGGCCGATTTTAGACATCGGCAGAGTTGTGATGTTGGCTGCCGCCGGTCGATTTTTTTACACATCGCTGAGAGCAGTCACATATAACTGCCAACAAAATGCCGCCTGTCGGCGGCAGTTGGTTTCAAAGGCTCGCGGGAAACGTGACACCCCAAAATATCCGGCAAGTGGCAGTTAGGTGGCAGGGTGGCGGCAGCTAGAATTAAACTGCCACCGCCCTGCGACCTGGCGGGGGACAGCCCATTTACAACTGCCGCCGGCCGGCGATTGAGCGATCTAGCTGCCACCGCTCTGCGCCCTCCCGATAATATGACGGTGGCAGGCCGATTTTCGGTTGATATGTAAATCATACCTTGTGGTCTTGATTTCTCATAGTTGTAAAAGTTGTAACATCACAATATGCGGTCGAAGGTCAGTGTTAATAAGGGAAAGGGCAAGGCGCCAGCCCCGAAGAGAAAAATACAGGAAGGTCGACTGCAGCAAGAAACTAGCAGCGAAGACGAGATTGAGGCTGAACCAAATGAAAATATTCAGGACGAAGACGAAGAGCCCACACAGAGAGAGCAAACTCCAAACGAGGCGTCCGATGTGGAAACCAGTAAAATCACACAATAGATGGACGAGAAGATATGTGAGTTCTTTGAACAGAACAGCTTTTTCTACGACCTTACGCACGAATCGTATAAAGATAGAAAGAGGAGGGATGTGGTGTTAGCTGAATTTGCTGTCTTCGTTCATTTCTTTGAAGCCGCCATCTTAACTCCGCTATTCTTAAGTCTCTCAGTCGATCTGGTGCAATTAAGAACGCCATGGGAACTGTTATGTATGGTAATAGTCAATTCATTATAAACTAATGTCCTGCCACCTACCGACATTGACTGCCGCCTCCCAGCCTCCGCGCTGCCACCGGCCGATATATTGAAATCGGGCGGTGGCATGTCGGTGGCAGAGCGGTGGCAGGCCAGGTGCTGGAGAGTGGCAGTTAGTTTCTAGCAGTCACCGGCCGATTTTTGTAGACTCTTGAGGTCTCGATCGCGGAGGAAAAATCGCCCTGCGCCCCGCCTGCCACTTGCCTGCCACCGTGCGAACAAAAAATGCGCCCGCCCTGCCACCTGCCGATTTGCAGAAATCGAAAAAATCGCCACGACGTCGCCAGAAATTTAACTTTTTCTTAAAATCTCAGCTGCTTGCTGGCAACGTCTAAAATGCCGACTGCCGCCGGCCGATCGTAACTGCCGCAGTCCTGCCACCGGCCGATATTTGGTGAAAACTGGCATTTACAACGTCGGCCGGCGGCATTTAGTGATTTGTGACGACAGCATTAGGAGGAGAAATTGCGTAAGCAATGGATATATCAAGTGTGGCGTACAAGGGCAGATTGGCCGGGTCCGCCGACCTACTCGTTTTTGTACTGCGTCTAGCGAGCTTTTTGGTCTTGAATGTTTTGATCAGGCACTCACAGTGAGAGATGCACTCGGATATGGGTACAAATGTTCCCGGAATATTCTCCCAATTTCTGTTCCTACCATATTCACGAGAGGTAACACGAACACGCCAAAAGCCAGGAGGTTTAAGCAGGGGAGAAAAGCGAGCACCAAAAGGTGAGCTGACGTAGTATCGTAATGTAACAAAATGACACCCCCACTTCCACCAACCCTAGCAGTGAAAACAAGAGGTGTATAGATAAATGTTTAGAAATCCATTCCTTTTGAAAACATTAACAGAATATATTTAACTCAGCTAATCCTCTAATCACTGCTAATAAAAAAATGTAACATGGTATCCAAAATCCATCAACGAGTATTGCAGCTTGGATTAGCACATTGAAGTTGGATGTTTAATTTTTCGCATAATTCTGTTCTTTAAACAACAACTTTGTGCTGATTTTCAAGTTCAGGAAAAACAGAATGACTTTGGTCCTGCTCTGGTGATGCTGAAATATCCTCCATTTGGGTGCTTGATGATTTTCCCATAATTTTTAATAAGATCTGGCAGTTACTGAAGAATTGTAAACCATATGTATCGCAATGTAGTGGCAAGCCCCCCCCCCCCCCCTTGCTGGAAATGTACAGCTGGTGTTAGACAAGAGGCTCTCAATCCTGGACCACATTCAAAATTTTCATTCTTGGTTGGGTGGTCTGATCCAGTCCTGTGATCATGGGCCTTCGACCGGTCGAGAGAGACCTAAAAGGTGGATCAAGCCGGGTGATTTTATCATTTTAGAGTTTAGACTAAATGACCAAGAGTTCCTTCAATTTCCTTGAAACACAAAATCTTACAGTTAAATTGCTCTTTATGTCCTTAGATACGAGGTGTGCCATGGCATTTGGAAAAAAATATCACCAACAAGAGATTGTGCAAGGACATCAAGAGACTATCAAGCAATGCCCAGACCTCCTACATAGAGGCTTTCCAGTCTTCTGATCCAGTTCGCTCCAAAATCCTATGCTTTCAGTTACCCTGGTCTGCTTTGCCGGCAAATCTTTCAACTGTCCCAGTCTGCTTAGCCTAAAAAATAGTAACTAGTTAGATATTACCCTTCTTTCAAATGTAGGATTGTTTTTTTTAGTTCTATGGGATAAGTTGTACCTGATAGTGGATTCATAAACAAAAACAAAGTGGAATAAACCAGCTGATTAATTTCATGAAGTATCTTTCCTCAAGTCATTCATTCTGGTCATGAATGAAGTTAATTTACTGCTGAATCCAACTTATCACAAAACATCCGATGATTCAAACATGAAAACCACAAACTTATCCTATTTCAAACTAGAAAGGTTCATAAATGATTTCAGATCAATCATTGCAACTATGCATTTCAATGAAAATGCTGGACGACAACAAAGAATAACAGCGCAGGGTGAGGACATGTACAGCCTCCACTATCCCGAACTCAAGGGAGGAGGTCACACAGTGAGGAAAGTGCTGAATGATCCAACTTAAGGTAGGGATTGTTTCTAAACCCGTGAAAATTATAATTTGTACTCTCAAATGAACAACTAACACATATATACAATACAGGCGATGTTGAAGATGTTTTGGCAACGACAGTCAGCATATGCAAGGCCAGTGATATAAATGATGAGGAGATGGAAGCACTGGAGATCCCACCCAATCTGAACTCCACCTTCGAGATCCCAGAAAAGCACCAGGCAGTCAATCAGTTCCGCTCACGCTTCTCTGAGTGCTAGATTCATCTGAATATCCCACACGATTGTTTATCTCCTCTGGAAATGTGTTTCGGATAATTGATGGCATACAGGATGGTATAGGGATACGATTTTTCTTTCCAAGATAATGGTAGCCCAATCGGATGAACTGCCTATATCCAGTGTTACGCTTCTAGCTGTAACACACAACCATACACAAACCCTTAAACATCTTTACATTGCTGAATAAATATTATATTTTAACCCAAACATTGATTTGATGATTGAGTCACAAAAATAATGTTATCCTGATATTAACTGTATTGATAATTCAGTCGAATTGAAAACGTCATTCATTTGAGTAAAAATGACCCAGTAGTTTGGGGAAGTTTTTGTAACATAAATTTATAATTTGGTGTTTGTTGTCTGTCAACGATTACTTGTTTCCTTTGTATGGACCATGATGCTGCTTGTAGGCGTAGTACGCTGTCTCCAACACATCTTCATTGAGACATACAGCATTAAAATTTGGATGCTGTGTCGCACATTGAATGTTTGGTAAATTTTCTGTTTTAACCATCATTTTCTCTCATTTCCACACAGCAGACACTTTCCCTGACACTTGGCATGGTTGAGCAGCCTCCACATAGGCACATGAAACCAGGGTTTCAAAAAATTTATCAAATACATGCCAGACATTGGTCAATGAAAAGGGTTGTATTGCTTGTGTAAATGTTCCACCGAACAGGTTTGATAGTTTAATCGGGATGACATGAATCTAAAAAAAGTACTTTAAGCATGACAACAGAAAAAATACCACATTGAATACTACCAAGAAAAACCAAAACGGTATCAAATGAAAAAGGCATTCTTCATTTATAATATATTAGAGGCACAAAAATGTATCATTGCACCATTTGTTGCAAATGGTCATTTACATGTGACTACCAAACGGCCAAAAAACGGCCCTGCCCAAACGAGATCGGCGCGGCGTTTGGCCGCCCTACTAAGATTTACCAGAGTACATAAGTTAATTGGATTAAGCGTGCTAGATCAAATGAGCTTTTAGTAAGATCGATAAGAATTGTCCAAAATCTAAAGAAAAGATATTTTCGTGCAGTGATTACAATTCCTCACTAATCAATGTTTTGAAGACGGTTCATGTTCGGATTATTGCTCCTCGGAACACGTGAATCAGTCCTGTCACTGTCAGATTCGCTGGCGCTGTTTTCGGACAGATATGGTTGTAATTTGTACGGCACAATGCCAGCTACATCCTCTGTATTTGATTGCTAAATCATTTGAGGCTCTTCAACCCAGAACTCCATCGCCAAATCGTCCAACTCAAATACATCGCTCTCCGAAACTTCAACATTCGCCATTGTTTACGGTGAAAACTGCGGACCTGTCAGTGACGAGTTCCCAAAGTAAAGTCACGGGATGCTGGGCCGAAATTTGGAAAATGGCGGCGGGTGCCAAAAAAACGACTTTATATTTTAATTTACGTTAGGTTCGGGTGACTTGTTCAGAAATAGAACCGCAAAAAAAGAGTAAATGCAACTTTATCTTTCATTCGGTTTAATGAAAATTATCATGGAAAATTGGTGTCATAGGCGCTTTAATCGGCGGTATTAGATGGATGAAAGGAAACCCCACGAATCAACACATCGATAACACAGCGACATGTGCCGCACAAATGGCTGCCATTTCACATCAGCAAATACGTGGAAAAGGAGCCCCAGTGCCTAGATCGCTACGACATTATCGAGTAGGTGAAGAAACATTCCAGAACGCCAAAACAGGCCTGCTAGCAAGATTGGGGTGATGCCGGAACATATCCTATGACATTATCGTTCTTGATCCATACGAGATCGAGGCTGGAATAGTCAAACTTAAATCTGAACTTATACAAATGTCAGTTCTGCAAACGGTTAGTCAAATTCTTTGGCCACATCTTCAGTACCTTTGGCATCTCTGCAGGCGAAGTAAAAACAGAAGCTGTCACGAATACGTGTGTAGTTAAGTGGTGATTGTTGTGTTTTAGCAATGTACTATATATATCAACACAAGTAGTGGTGGACCTTGAGTTTTTCTCCTGCATAGTTCGGTTTATAGATTTGTCGTCTACATTGCAGTAAGTCTGATGAAAACCACGAGGTACTCAGTGGATTCGTTGAATCATTAGTTGGGTCAACTATATTCAGCTTGAGCTACGGTGTGATAAGGCAATCATTTCGAGTAGTGCTAATATCAGTAAGTATAATGCAAATATTTACTATAAACGAACAATCGCATTCATAACGTTCTTCCTATGTGTCTTAGATATATATGTTCTCATTAATCGTACAAAGCAGATGTCTGTCATTATATAACGAACACAAAACACTATTTCTTGAAGCAATACTTTACATTGCGAACGATACTCCATTACTCATATTAATACTGACATTAGTAGTTCCACTGACCATGAGACGTCACATGGGATAGAGAGCACATGTTATGTACAGAGCGTTTAACGAAAATCTTAGCTTGCACGCAACCAAACACGTTTACTTCCACCACCTGTGCTTGTCATTGTATGTCTCAAACATCAAATGCAATAGCATCCGATGGCCCCGGGTGCTATATTGGTATTCATGAGATCATCCGGATAGCATGAAAACTTCTTCAAAAGTTTATCAGTGAAGCATTTGGGTTCGCTGCTTATTATTCATCACTACGCATCATCAAATCCCCAAAGAATATGAGATAATCTGGTATATCTAATCTATTTATTTTGATACTAGTGATACATTTAATGATATAAGAAATATACCAGACCTAAGTGAATTAGACATATCAGTCTATAGCAACGTAACGTAATGATAAGATCGTTTACAAAAACCCACAAAACTACTCCAAATGGGTTTGAAAGTTACAATAATATGTCATTAATTGTATCAGTTCAACATCACGCAAAATGAGTGATCACTTTATTAAGAGTTATCGTACATATCATACGCAAGAACATTGGCTAGACTATCAGTAGGAAGCTTGGTAAGAGAGAACGATTAACCGCTGACCCTAACCTGTCACCTGATATAGTTTACACCAACAGCAGCGATGTCAATAACCACCACACTTACACGATTGCAGGTGTTGGCTATTCACGTTTTCAGACATATCACAATGAGTTAATGATTTAAAATCTATATCCACTGGCTTCAATTGGAAACAATATAATGTATCGATATATATATATCCAATTCTGTTCGTCTCTCATGGCCTCAAATGTAACATCTGACCGCGCGGCGCAACTGGCTGTTTGCAGCCTGGCCTCTTGGGCATTGATGTCACGAAATAATTGACGTCAAATCTAGTTTGTGAAAAGGCATTATTGAAATCGCTGGAAACAGACATCTCTAGGGGATTCAGCAGACGTGAATGGATACATGGTTTTGTGATTATCCCTCTTGGCAGTTGTAGTATTAATGTAGAACAACATTTAGGTTTCTTTCAATAATAAACGGTTGTGTTACAAATAACGAGTTGCGGTAATAATGTAGAACAATATTTAGATTTGCGTTTATTAATAAGCCTGGGGTGCCATGGCTCTAAACATCCGACGACATTTGATATTAAAAATGTTTTGCTCTTAACCCCTGGAGATCTGGGGAAGTAATTGGAGGATTGCTGTTAGAAGCTCACAACATTTATGTGTGACGTTAGCTGTCAGTAACTCAAACAACAATATCAAAAGGTTTAATAATCGATGGCCCAATATGTGGTTATAGATGTGATTACATGCATCAAAAATATTCTCAAAATGATCTGCCTTGCACAAAGACATTAATATGACCTTTGTAAAATTAAGTTGACAATCATAATAATATCATATTGAAAGCAGTATATTCATTTGTATTCCTCTATCAATTCACATCAATTGTGCATAGCATATTTGGCGTTTCAGTCAGTCAATATCAATTGCAAATTACCAAACTGGGCAACATCCTAGAAACAAAATCCACATGCTATGTCAGTATTAGTCGCATTGGATGTGTCGATGTGAATTTTATTTATCGACTTCATATGAATGTTATGACTGTAATCTTTTGGAATGAATCAGAAGGTCAGATCATCTTGATCACCGTCTGTGAATTTGTACAATGCAAGTTTTTGTTTGCTTGAGAACGAAAAGACAAATCAAACATGTTTGTTTGCCTTTCCAAGAGACCAATAGCACAAACCAGAAATGTCGACTACTGCAAAGGATGGGGTGGTTAGTGTATGGTAGCAATCAATTCAAGGCTCTATGTCTATGTGTCTATGTGTCTTGGGGTGCAGATAATTTTAAAAGTTTAATTGATATAGTTGTAGTTTTCCTTTGACAACGTCGTTATCTCTTAATGACTTAGTCCTGTTTTATAATTTATCGTCTGATATTCTAGTTCATTTACAATAAATACTTGCGCCAAAAGTTCGCTATATGCTGGTTCTCGTTTCGAATGGAACTAGCTTATCGTTAGTTTGTTTGTTTAAGGTTGATAGTTTCACAAAGGTCACCGCTGCTGCCAGCTCGCTTTGCGTAAAGCCGGCAAGCAGCAATACGGACCAGTCCAATTCACTGTAAAAATGAATGTCCTCTAAAAAAATTTGCATATCGATGCAACACACAGCAAACGAAACCTTGCCAGTCAATACTTCTTTATCACCCTTGGTTATCGATGGTTCCCATTAGACATCATAACGATGATAACGTACCTTATGATTTTTCATTTCCCTCTCGTGCTACACAAACAAGAGGCCCATAGATACATGGGGGAACTTTGAGGCCCATGGGTAAATGGGGGAACTTGGCGAACTGCATAAGGAAAATTTTAAAATCGGCCATCTAATTCATCTTATTGTACATATTATAACGTAATGATTATTTATACGTTATGATTTTTCATTTCCCATGAATCACTTTGCAATCATAATGATTTTCAACATAAGAGGCATGATAACTTAGGTAATTTTTGGCCGATTTTGGCCAATTTTGGCCCGATTCAGAAATTGTTGCAATTGTTTGAATGCAGTTCGCCAAGTTCCCCCATGTACCCATGGGCCTCTTGGTTATAATGGCTTTTCTTTTAGTCATGGGTAATAAAGCCGGGTCCATTCGCATCAGGAGCAAGTGATAATGATGGTTAGCTCGTTCATGTGTAAGATGCATAGCGACGGGGCACTCAGATCGGCGCTGGTGTGTGTGCGGAAGCGCTCGTTAGTTGTCATTAGATCACATGGCAGCGCTCTCGGGTTCACATGAGTGCATATGCTTGCGCATGTTAGTTCGTCCTTGTGCACGGAGCGACTTCCGTTTTTGTGTGGCCGCTGATGTGACTTAATAGTTACAAAAAAACCTTTTCTTGGCATTGAGAACATCAGATAATCGATACGCCCCGATTATAATGAAAAATCGGACTTACAAAGGTCAAACAGATAGCCGGGGTCACCAATTGCATTCGAATTAAATGAAATTATTACCTAAAGTCATTACTTCAATGAGTAGTTTATCGGTCAATTATGTTTCATAAAGCAATATGGCTGAAATACACCTCTGAAGTATTTCACGTACACTTGTTCAAGTCAATATTGTTGTCACCCTTTAAACAGTTAAACAGCCAATTGTTAACCTTAGTTCGGAAAACCTTAATAGCGGATGTGTTTTTTGTTTCGTCTTACCTCGCAATGGAGTTTTCCCACTATTATTTCGTGAGTACGACAGCACCCATTAGCGGTGACATGACATGGAGATTTGCCGGTGTCAGATCGTGAGTTTTGACAGCACCCATTAGCGGTGACATGACAACCAGATTTCCCGGTGTTTGATCGTGAGTACGACAGCACCTATTTATGGTTGACCGTGGTGGACATAACGTTCAACTGATGCGCGCAATTAAACTACTTCCTGTTCGTTCTGTGATTGGCTGATTTAGTTGCGCGCAACTAATTCCTGTTCTGTGATTGGCTGATTTAGTTGAGCGGTACTAATTTTGCTCTCTGATTGGCTGATTAACTTGCGCGGTATTTCAAATTTAATTGCGCGCAACAGTTGAACGTTATGTCCAGCACGGCCAACCATACCTATTATACCAAAGTCCGTTAAAGGCATCTGTTTGGCAAACCTTGGAGGGCAAGATCGGCTTCGTTCTGGATTGATTATCTGACAAACATTAATCATTAGAACGATTATCTGACAAACATTAATCATTGGAACGACAGGTCAGCCAACATCTCAGGATATTGATACCCAGCTTGGCGTGTGTTCTTCTGTATGGACTTCTAATGTGATGTATTTTTTTTCTTTGATCAATACAAAGTTTTAGATCTTTTGTCTGCTCATAAGATATTGAACACGAGTTTTTGGGTCTTTTTCAGTGTTCTATATCGAGGTATAAGCCGTGTATCTCCTGTCGTGTTCCAGGTCAAAGGTTAAGGTCTTGTGTGTACACACGTGAGCCATGTGGTGTTTAAAGGCGATGGGACAGTTTTATCCCTTGTGTGTTAGACTGCCAAGACGGCTCTCAATCATGGCCATGTGACTATTTGGCAGTGTTTGCCGCTTCTAGCTCCTGCAAACAGAGCTTATTTCTTTGAAGAAATTACGCGTCACATTTTCTTTTTAATAATATCCTTATCTTGCGAAATCCCCTGCGTCCCTCTCCATCATTTCCTGCTATTACACAACACCTGCATGTCTCGATGCAACATGATCAGTTGTTGAAGACGGCTTTGATCCTAGGTTAATGTCACCTGTGATAAGCAAGTGCATAATCGTGTGATGTCTCTGTTGGGAACATATTCTGATAGAGATACGTGTATAGCGTTTAGATATCGTCAATTATCTGATGAGAGGAGGTCTTGCAACATACGTTTACATGTATAAACACACTTCTTTATCCACTAGGACATCAACTCTATTGCACTTCCAATATTTTCATCAGTCTGAGTATTGAGAGAGGGCTTTGAATCCGTGGATAAAAACGTCTTAAATAATTCAATATTGCTTTTATTTGCGGCAGAGGCTTGAGTTGTAATCGAATGGGTGCACAAAAAGTGTGAATGCTCTGACGTTTGGTTGCTGTAGGGAGAGAACCTCTTCTTGTTGCTATAGTTACTATATCGCAGCCAAATATGATAGATATTATTGATTAATCGGAAAACAATAATTGCTAGCGCCATCACTGTTCAGCAATGTTGTGCATTACACCTACCATGAATTCTAGAGCTGTTCAGATGAACAGCGAAAATGTAACAACACAGAAGCATGATTATCCTCAAAGAGATAGAGCAAGACAGTCGTTGTGTGCTACTTAATGTAAACACACCGAGTTGTGCTTTAAACACCGACTCCATCAAGTAAGCAGGTAAGGTTTTTACATATAAACTGTCACGATATTCCTCACTTATATATCTAACATTACTTAATGTTTGTGTTTCAGTTTA
The DNA here is from genome assembly GCA_034190875.2 of Urechis unicinctus. NCBI lineage: Eukaryota > Metazoa > Annelida > Polychaeta > Xenopneusta > Urechidae > Urechis > Urechis unicinctus. The sequence continues at coordinate 41,105 of JAXDRA010000489.1, read as the reverse complement.
AATGGCAGTTTGAGCGGACATAACAATTTGGATATAGCGCTCTAGGACATTAATACGAGCATCAACTTGTACCAACAACGAATCATAACCCACATCATGTCAGACGCTGTGAATAACACAAACTCCAGTGCGTCAGTACGTCATGACTTGTTTGAAATCCCTGCGGTCAGATACACCTTTGTAGCGCTGTACTTGGTGGCTGCGTTAGTGGCAGCTATCGGCAATGGTTATCTCATGTTTTACATTATCCGACATCGCAAGCGGACCAAGAAAAATGTGACGGCCTACTTGATATTAAACTTAGCCTTTTGCGACTTCATCATCAGCCTGTGTACACCTATCAAACTTGTGGATATTGTACATCCAACCAAAAGCACTAACGCAGATGAGCTCTGTAAACTTGGTAGCTTTTTCAGTCTCATGTTGGGTTGTACTACCTTTCTCAAAATTGTGGCTATCAGCGTAGAGCGTCTTATGATCATCTGTTATACCTTACAGGCGCGATCATGGTTGAAACTCGGCAACACGGTCAAGGTATTGATCGTATCTTGGATCATTTCCATCGGTACAGCATTACCCCTGCCTATTCTATTCACGTTCATCGTTGAAGTTCCCATGGCGGACAGATACTACAGATTTTGTCTCATGAATGTCTACGATGCAAAAGGGATCAAAGGAGGAAACATATACTTCATCATTCTATTCATCCTCTACTATGTCCTACCTGTAGTGGTTATAACCGTGTGCTATAGTATGATCTTCCACACCTTGTACTGCGCTGTCAAGTTGCTGAAGAACAGCACCAAGAGCGATTCGCAGCAGAGGATGATCGAGACCAGGAAATCCTTGGCCAAAATTATGCTATTTATTGCCGTTAGTTTCGCTATCTTTCAAGGGCCTTACTTCATAACGTTTCTCTGTGTCAGCATTGGCATTGGCATCAAGGATAATGCTGTTTTCCTCCTCATGATCATAGAATTCCTGCCACTAATTAGCGCAGCACTTAACCCTATTGTATATTCCGTGCGAACAAAGACATTTAAGAAATCAGTGACTTATATGTCACAGGCGAGTCACTCAGATGGAGGAGGGTCGATGTTCAGGAGGTCCACCAATAGGTCCAACACAACAGAGACGACACGTTTGACCTCTCAGGCTGACGGAGGTCTGCATCGAGAAAGCGTTATAATGGCTCCGACCAATGACGACATTTGCTCCGCCATGAATGCACGTGGCACTGGAGATAGGTACGTGACAGACGCAGTCGCCATGATGGAGGCCAATGATGCCAGCGAAACTGGAACACGCATGTAGTGGCGATTATCCGTAGCTATCTAATGATATTTGTTGGTAACTAATTGGTTTAGCAGCTTTATGATGCTTTCACAATGATATTCAGTATTTGTCTGTTCTGTTGGATTCGAGTATTAAACCACTAAATATATGGCCATTTGTTAATTCATAAAAACAACACGTGAATGTTTGTAACGCGCTGTGTAATTGGTGTTTGCAGAAATGGAAGTAGATGATACAAATAAAACACCGAAATGAGTTTACGAGACATGCCAAATATGAGGAAGTAATATAGGGGAGAGAGAGAGAGAGAGAGAGAGAGAGAGAGAGAGAGAGAGAGAGAGAGAGAGAGAGAGAGAGAGAGAGAGAGAGAGAGAGAGAGAGAGAGAGAGAGAGAGAGAGAGAGAGAGAGAGAGAGAGAGAGGGAGAAAGAGATGGAGAAGGAGAGGAGAGATAGAGAAGGATAGAGAGTGAGAGAGAGGGGTTGAGAGAGAGAGGGGGAGAGAGAGCAAGGTAGCGAGACAGACAGAGTCAATGAGAGATAGAGAGATTATGCGAGAGATAAGAAATCTTCATCTTAGAAAGATGACGTGCCATAAAGGCCTGAAAAACACGATCTTTGCGATGTGTTAAAACGATAGTTAAAACGTGGTTGCGTTAAACCAAACCGTGAAACTGGTCCGGACAAACGACCGAGAGCCATGGATGAAACCTTTTTCTTTCTTAACTGCTCACATAATCGCTGAGGTTAATCAACACTTGTTAAGTTGATGCTAAGTGTTCATGCTGCCCTCTTTGCTGTTCATCCATCTCGGATGTTCTTTGTTATCATCAGCGCCAGCCTCTGTAACACGCTCCTACCCAAAGATTGTGCGCAGATGCATGATACAATAATACAATTGTCGATGTCGTCACAGTTGACAAGACAAAGGCGCTTATATTTTCTTTTGAATTGAGTTAATACGGATCGTAGCATGTCTGCAATTGTGTCCAGGACTAAGTGTATGATAAAGACTCATTTAATAAAGGTACAACGGGAAACTTATCCGATATAATAGTCTGAAAGACATGCCATCAAAACGCAGTAATGTTGATGAGGCTGAAGATATATTCTACTTGAAAGCAGTAAAATTAAGTATAATTGTGTTGCGAAATATCATCTCCCAAGCCAATCTTCGCTATGGTCTTACTTTTATTAACATTTGAATCTTGCGAATCCCGAACAAACAGTCTGCATTCCCAACCGGGAAATGTTCATCATATCAGAGAAGGTTCACCCATCATGCAAGTATTTGCCAACTAATGGCGGAAATAAAGATTCTGCATTACACATATCGGTGTCCCCACCCCCTCCCCCCGATGTACAGTGTTTTTACGATTGTTGAGAAATAGCTGGAATCGGGGACAGGCGTTAATGCGAAATAGCAATGTCATTTCTAACCTTACATAAATCTCTTTAGTAAATGAATAGTGACTTCGAATCCGATAGGCAACGACAGTCGACTACAATAGCTTTCGTATCAGTGCCGCTGGGGTTCAACCCCAAATTAATCCAATATATTTCAAGCAGCAGACACAATAGTAGATAAAGGTCATTTAGGTATTCAAATGACCTCAAACTTAATATATACTTCCGAGAAGCAAGGTGATATGGCACAGATGAACGACAATATCAAAATAAAAATAGTATTGCGAACATAACATATATCCAATGTTACGCTCGCAAACAACGCAGCACAATTAATCAATTTGTGTCAGTTTAAGGACTCCGATTATGTCTAATTTATCACCATGTTGTGGAAGCAATGGATACTAGAGAGACAAATCAACTCGCCGTAGAAGTATGGTATATGGTCGCTAGGAGAGAGTAACAGAGGCTGATGCTTATGACACGACCACTAGTGATGGATGTGCTGGTGTAGGCGCGGTATATAAGCTACCTACTTAACATCAACCAAGTGTTGATAGACTTCCACAAATGAGCCATGAAGAACTGTGCTGCTCATACCTACTGCTGATTGAAGTTCTACTTGCATGTGTCCTATCCATAGCAGAATCATTATGTTCTGGGAAATTTAGGGATGTCAAGTGGTAAATAAATAGCTGAAGGAATATCATTTATGATGTAGCCGTACTGTTGGAGAGGTGTTCACTCAACACACACAATGCACCATTATGTACCAATGCGCTGATTGTTCCTGTAAGCCACCGGACAACCCGCGTGATGTAGACAACTGGGCTATGTAACTACTCGTTAATGCTTCATTACACCAAGCGCCGGTTGTTGTATCTCGGGTGTAGCAAGTTACGCAAGCAACCCTGTTACCACCTGCCCTCTAACACCGCCCTTTTTCTAATTCTATTCTCAGCCAGTTAGTGCAACATTCCTACCTCAGAAGCCCTGTCGCCCGATTGGTACAATGATTGCTTCCATGTAAAGACTAACAAGGCTATTCATACGAAGCCATATTCTAACAGCTTCTTGTATTTCTGTCCTTATCCCTAAATAATCACTGCTGCTTCAAAACGTAAGCTGCCACACAGTGAGTTGTGTGAAGGGCTGTGTATGGCTGTGTAGGACTGTGAAGGGCTGTGTAGGCCTGCATAGGGCTGTGTAGGGCTGTGTAGGCCTGTGTAGGGCTGTGAAGGCCTGTGTAGGGCTGTGAAGGGCTGTGTAGGGCTGTGTAGGCCTGTGTAGGGCTGTGTAGGGCTGTGTAGGCCTGTGAAGGCCTGTGTAGGGCTGTGTAGGCTTGTGTAGGGCTGTGAAGGCCTGTGTAGGGCTGTGTAGGGCTGTGAAGGGCTGTGTATGGCTGTGTAGGACTGTGAAGGGCTGTTTATGGCTGTGTAGGGCTGTGTAGGCCAGTGTAGGCCTGTGAAGGCCTTGTAGGGCTGTGTAGGCTTGTGTAGGGCTGTGAAGGCCTGTGTAGGGCTGTGTAGGGCTGTGAAGGGCTGTGTAGGCCTGTGTAGGGCTGTCAAGGCCTGTGAAGGCCTGTGTAGGGCTGTGAAGGCCTGTGTAGGGCTGTGAAGGGCTGTGTAGGGCTGTGTATGCCTGTGTAAGGCTGTGTATGGCTGTGTATGGCTGTGAAGGCCTGTGTAGGGCTTTGAAGGGCTGTGTAGGCCTGTGTAGGGCTGTGAAGGCCTGTGTAGGGCTGTGTAGGGTTGTGAAGGGCTGTGTAGGGCTGTGTAGGCCTGTGTAGGGCTGTGTATGGCTGTGTAGGACTGTGAAGGGCTGTGTAGGGTTGTGTAGGCTGTGTAGGGCTGTGAAGGCCTGTGTAGGACTGTGAAGGGCTGTATAGGGCTGTGTAGGGCTGTGAAGGGCTGTGTATGGCTGTGAAGGCTGTGTAGGGCTATGTAGGCCTGTGCAGGGCTGTGTATGGCTGTGTAGGACTGTGAAGGGCTGTGTATGGCTGTGAAGGGCTGTATAGGCCTGTGTAGGGCTGTGGAGGGCTGTGTAGGGCTGTGTAGGCCTGTGTAGGGCTGTGAAGGCCTGTTTAGGGCTGTGAAGGGCTGTGTAGGGCTGTGTAGGGCTGTGTAGGGCTGTGTAGGCTGTGTAGGGCTGTGTAGGCCTGTGTAGGGCTGTGAAGGCATGCGTAGGGCTGTGAAGCGCCATGTATCGCTGTGTTGGGAGGAGAACAACTTCTCCAGACTATTTGTAGCATGATTATGCACTTGTTGACTTTATCTATCACCATTTCCTTATAATTCTGTCACTTACAGGTGATTCGTGGTTGCAATGCTGTTTTAATCAATTTGTTTCAACATGTAACGAAATTTTACGAAATCATGTGTTCTCCTTGTTTTCAAGCTCCGTTATATTATGACCATATTAGGTGTTAGACGTTGTGCCCATTATACAACTGAGTTAATCAAGCAGAGAGGGAGTGGGGTGGTGGGGTGGGCGGCTTGGGGTTTGCGGAGTATGAATGATCAGGTGAACACGGTGTATGCATAAACATCTCCTACGCTCTATACAGAGGATCTTAGTTATATTTTGTACAATCATGAACAGGTTGTCTGTTTGTATCAGTAACAGGGACTATAGCAAATATTAACCTGATAATGGAGTGTCCCATATCTGAGGAGATTCATCCATCGCAAATTGCTTCATCAACATATGATAGAAACAGCTACTTTTCATATGAGGCACATTCAAGATACATTAAAAACGATATTGATCCTTTCCCTCTCCGAGGACGTATATTGATGTTACCTTCTACCAGCTGACATGAATCACATCATGTCCTGGCCAACACAAATTCAACCACAAGACTCCTACTGTTATCAGACCAACAATTATTTTGGAGCTATTTGTGTGCATAACTAAAATGATACTCATGCATTTACGTATATTACTTGAGAAGCAGGTGTCCAACTATAAAATGATTCATTTAAGCAATTGACTAGTATGAGGCTGCATTTATTGAAGACGTTACTTACTCGAAAATATTTTGCCAGGCGTAAAGCGTCTAAAGCAGATATTATTATCTGACTGTTGATTGCAGCTGTCGTCTTCGTTTTATTCGGCAAAACTTCCACATGGCTAATGTCAGCATACCACAGAAAGCTGCATTCGGTAAGCATGTCATTGTTATTCTTGAGTATTATCATTCCATAAATCCCTGGTATTCAGTTTTGTCGATGACGTACGATGAAGATGACGTACGCCATAAACAATATCGAAAGCCAGACGAATCTTTGCCTTATTTCAAGGTCACTGACAAAATATTGTTTCAGTTTTTCTTGAGGTTTCATGAAAGTTTTGTTATTAATTGTACAAACCAATATGTTATCTATATTCGCGGTTATGAAAAATAACAAGAAACCTTATTACATCTTGCCCAATCAAAAAATTTACGGAAAACTATTGAAAAGGCAAACGTACATGATGAAATAATAGAAGGAAGAGTTAATGCAAATCTTTACTCAACACAATACAGAGAGAATGCGAGTAAAACTCCAAAAGAACTATATTAATTAACAGTGCTTCGAGAGTCAGCGCTCAGGAAAAAAATACAAGTAAATATTAAAAAGCGGGTAAGCACTCTGTGGCCGAGACCACATTATGATGCTTCATTTTAAATAGTTGATCAGCTGCTGTGTATTTTCGGCACCAGCATATTCAAGTTTTGTTGCATCTTGTTGAAACCGTATTGCTGGTCGTCGAACTTGTCGCAGGAAGCCATGTCAACAGGTCAATGGCGCTTGTGCCAATCTAGTTTACCCACCTCTCCTAAAGCAAAAATGTACGTACCAGCGTCAGTTTGCACAATTGATCGCTGTCTGCACACTTGAAAGTCGAGTGAGATTTACGTCATAGGCTAAGCACGCGGTATATATGTTGTTGGCGAAGCTTTATTCCTTAGGCCAGCAACATCGGATATGCGGAGAAAACATTAACCAATCAGCGAATTGTGAGACTTCTTGCATTTGGTGCAGGCTGTAATATGGCTATAAAGGTGTTCCATCATGTACGAATCGATCTCGTTCGTTTTGTGATTGTGCTCGTCCGGAACAATGGTTCAAGTAAGTATATATAGGGGCACGACCGAGTATTATATATCAACCGCATTTGTAGGTTCACACGATTATCCGTAACAAGCAGATGAAGCCAACAGGTCCAGAGATTTCACACAAAAAAACCAAACATACAAATATTAACATAGAAAAAAACAAATGAGCTGAATTGTGCGTGTGGAGGGAATAATTTCAGTTAAATGTATTTGTATTATAAATGGTTTTGTGCAAATTAGAGCAAGTCATAAATAACTGTTGATAAACAGCATCAGTCGGGGGAGATATGACCATGGATCATCAACGGAGGATTTGCTTAATAACACACTCCTGCTTAGTGTATATCATATAACATATGACAGCGGTAAATCACTTGCTTGGTGGTCGCCAAGTTCCCTGCCAAGACAAACACCTCATTTCAGCCAAATGGCGCTGTGCACAGAAACACAGTGATACATCTGTGGCCTCTACTATTTCTTGAGGCACAACTCTAAACTGCACCAAAACGCATCCAATAAAATCATAGAACTGTTATTGAGGGCACTTATCCATCGATCAATGGCTGTTTAAAAACTAATTGCATCGCCACACCGGTTTCCCCGCAACCACTGCAGAGTTGATATGCGTAAATGCATCAATGTGACGCATATCGTTCCCAGATCGATAGTAGATATCTCTTTTATTATTCCCAAATATCTGCTTGGTTTTATCGGAGTATGTGTAAGTGCTTTTGATAGACAAAGTAATCCATTACATTTCATGGCTTGAAAACTTGGTGGAAATATTCACGGTTCCAACTGCATGCTCTTTTTGCAGCATTATTACACAGGGAAAATAAAACTGACTTGGATTCCCAGGGGAAAATCTTAAGTCAAGTACAATTGGTTTGTCCTGAAATACTTCTGCTAATTTGATATCAGGGCTGCATCGACTAACTCGACTTGAGCATGACATCGATTGCCCTCCAACAACGACAAATAGCACAGCTTACCAAGGTCCAAAGATGCGTTTGCTTTAGATGTGTAAGACAGGGTTATTCAAGAAATAATAAGCAAAGCTCTTTCCAAAGAAACACTTTTCATGATATTAGTTCCATGATCATGCACCAGTTGACCTCATCGTCTCATTAGTCATTTATCCAACATTGCTTTTTCCTTGCAAAAGTTGTTTTGTTCCAATCATGGAATATTCTAGTTTTTAATTTCGTTGTATTCTATTTTTTTTTCGGTGCGGTATTTTGATGACCTAATTCTATTTTTGGAAAGTGATTTCACCATCTGTTCCGTTATTTTCCGCCCTTGAAATCTTTGCGACCTTGGTGACCTCATGGAGGGGCGCTATTTTGGATGAGGTCATTCTATTTTTGGAAAGTGATTTCACAATTTTTGTCGGATATGTCTTCATAGTTTGCTGAGCTAAGCTAAGTGATGGGATAGAGGGTGTGTATAAAACGGGAGAGTGTCTCAGTTCTGCGTTCATTTATAATCATGGCTGGGAAACGGATGAGCGACGCGGAGTTGTTAAAAGCGGTAGAACAAATCAAAATGGAGGAAGTGAAACCGCTATACACACGATACTTTGCACAGTATTCGATAGTGGTTTGGAATAAAGATGTAGTGTTTTTGAAAAACAATTTCAAGAAATGTCACATAGAGTTTGGGATGCACTGTGTATTGGACTATGGTTACGAAATAGCTGCTGTCACAGAAACAATGAAACAGTTAGAAGCGGGAGAGGAGAGTCGTGTCGAGGTCTCTATTGGTGCAGAAGTGACGATGAGTGTTCGATACCCGATCCCTATGGTGCTGATAAAGAAGGGTCAGGTGACAATGGAAATGGACAGTTACTCGTGGTATATGTTTGTAGAAGCGTGGGAGGAGTTGAAACAGCTCTACGGAACCCACGTGATGAGAGCGAAATTAATGGAGGAATATCTGATGGTGGTATACACAGACACGCTTGTCGAATTAATCGAAGCTCTAATACCAGAAAAATGCCATGGCTGTCAGATCGACCACCCGAGTCAGCGACAGCATAATCTTTGTTTGATGGCCGAACCTGAAGAACAAGTTCGGATGTGTATGACAGATGCTCTCGAGCGTGTTGACGAACACTATGTATCAAGTTTATGGGAATTAAGTATAGGTTTAATTGACCCCTGCCCCTCGTGGATGGAACGTAGCAAATGGTTGTGTGTGGACTATAGGAAATATTGGTTGGAGTCGGTGAAATCAGATATTGAAATACGTGTAATTAACAGATTGTGTAATAAATGAGTGAAAATACAGGCCTGTGTTTGTTTCTTTTAATTATTATTTGGAATGTATGTTATAAAGAGTTCAAATTTGGTGGGTGGTCATTTATGGCTAAGATAGTCAGAGAGTAACATCAACATGACGGATGCGTATAGCAGGTGGTCTGTTTTAAAAGACAAGTTACAGATGCATGCACAACTAACTCGAGAACTGAGAGACAATAAGATCTATAGACAAATTAGTATAAATCAACAGCGCTTGATGGAGTATGGTTACGATTTTGATACGGCTCTTAGTAAAGCGATCGAAGCTAGAGAGTGTTTAATGGATCGTCAGTTAACTGCGTTCGTGTCTGAAGATGAGGTGGATTAAAGTAATTATAAATATCGGTTAACAACAAGTTCACTGTCAGTAAAGGTTAAATCTTTAAAGCGACGACATGGAAACTTGTGTAGAATGTGACGAATGTCAGAGAGTTGCTGAGACCCAACAACCATATAGACCCAAGACACCTGCTCAGGGTAAACACAGACCCCTGAGGTTAAGGCGATGTCCTCTGTGTCAATGTGGGTTTGTTACCAAGGCGCTTTTGACCCAACACTTGAAATATCACTGTAATTATAAGCTCTACATTCACAATCGAAAATTAAGAAAAACAACAGGCACAACAAAGCAGAGGAAGGTTGTGACGTAATCGGAAAGCTTAACCCCACAACCTGGTGTGCGTGCGATACCACGTGATTTACCGGATCTGAAATTAATTCGTCACGTGATCACGAAAAACCGCTGACATCAGCTAAATTAATTCGTCACGTGATCACGAACAACTGCTGACATCAGCTAAATTAATTCGTCACGTGATCCCTTACATCACCTCGATCAGGGGATAAATAAGCGAACACGAACAGATTTTTGTTTCATTCAGGATGGCTGAGGAGAACAGCGAGGAGTGTGATTACATTGACGGACCGTTGTATACCAGTCGTCGTAGTGGTCGCTTTCAAATCACCCAGTGGTGTAGTAACCCAGACCCCAATGATTTACACATTCGCGATCGATGGAGCGGACATCAAATAAAATTACCCTCAAATGCCTTTCTCAGAAGCGGGACGGCTCTTACATCACTCACCTTATCGTTGATTGACGCGGAAGCTGGCCAATCGGACGTTGATACGGAAGAAACCATTTGTGACGATGTAATTGGTCGAGTGAAAGCCCCAGTCCCCTATATTGAAATTACCCGTGAAAGCGTGACCATGTGCTTTGATAGTTTCAATTGGTGGCTGCTCATAAAAGCTTACCAAGACCTATCAGCACGCCCACAAAAGATGGATGACCATGGAACGTCGCCTGATGGGTGGGATATGATAATTAGCCTTTACAGTGGTTTGATGAAGCCATTGTTATCTGACATAGCTCAAGAACCATGCGTCGTGTGTGGAACGGGAGTATGTCAAGCCGAGAACCAACAAAAGATGTATTCACATTGCGTTGGAAGAGCCTTGGATAAGGTGGACGAACATCACGTCACTTTATTATGGCGCTTGTTGTGTGAGCAACACAATTCGACTGAACTGTGTCTTTGGCTCTCTAGAGAGTATCGACGTACCATGTTAGGTTTTTGTGTGACCACCGAACACTGGTCTAAAGTCTTAATGGGGGAACCTTATGACTGTAAATATAATAAAATTATTAGACGCATGAATATATATGATTGGTGATTGAATAAAAAGTGATGATATACTTTAATTGAATTTCTTTTTGAGTTCTACTAATCACGACACTATTTACCTATCCTATCTATAAAAAGAGTGGGGAACTGTGAATGATAACTCAGTATAAGAATGGATCGAGCCTTAAAACACCCCTTTAGTTGCGTGATAGCTGGTCCAAGCGGCTGTGAAAAAAACTTACTTTGTGAGTGAGTTAATCAAAGGTAGTCACATTGAGCCACCACCCGACCGAATCGTGTGGTGTTTCGGAGAGTGGCAAACCATGTACACTCAACTACCGCACGTGGAATTTGTAGAGGGATTGAATTTTGAGACAGATCCTCAACAAAGAACCTTGTTGATCATCGATGATTTGATGGAAGAAACTGACGAACGCGTCACTCGCCTATTCACCAAAGGGAGTCACCATGGCAATCTTAGCGTGTTTATTTAGTACAAAATTTATTCGGAAAGAATAAAGAACATCGAACAATCAGTTTGAACGCTCATTATTTAGTGGTATTTAAGAACCCTCGGGACGCTTCACAAATCATGCATTTAGCCAAACAAACGTACCCGCGAAACATCAAGTATGTACAAGAAGCCTTTTTGGATGCTACTTCGCAACCTCACGGTTATTTGTTTATCGATTTGAAACAGGCAACACCAGATCACTTACGGCTACGAACTGACATACTACGACCCGATCAAGTTGTATACCTACAGAAATAAATACCGTCGATCATCGGACGACCGCCATTCTTATCGTTAGACATAGATCATGGCAGAGCATCTCAGAAAACACGCTGATACATTACGAGTGATGGCTAAAGCCAAACCCCCTGTCAATAGGGCTTTGATTCACACGGCTGACAAAGAATTGATAAATTGTCTATGTGAATGTGCACTCAATGTTTTAAAAGGAAACGTATCCTTGACTTCAGTTCAGAAGCGTAAATTAGCCCGATACAAACAAGGTCTGCGCGCTTTGATCTCACCTAAAACTAACGTCAAGAAAAAGAAAAGAGTATTACAAACCGGTGGTTTTCTCCCGGCGTTATTAGGACCTATTTTAGGTATCGCTGGTCCGTTGTTAGGCAAACTATTGGGCTAAAATTATGGCTAAGAAAATGATGTTGGTTGATCCCCGGGTATTGTCAAGTGGGCGTTACGATCAAGCTCCCACTGTCGACGTGTTATCCAACTTGGATGCGGAGATGAGGGATGTCCTGAATCGTAGTGATTTATCGGAGGAGGCTAAAGTAGAATCTTATAACCAAATTTTAACAAAACACCGCGAGTATTACCGCCAGCACAGAACCCCGACACCTCACACAGCCTTAGCTAATACCACACACAAACAAGAAGATGTGTCTATTGCGGAAGTTGTAGAAACCATCCCTGATAAATTTCAGAAAAAAGGGCGTTTGCTATTAGAACGCCTTCGAAAAAACCCAGACGTGGGTTGGAATGAACGAGGGGAATTAACGATTAAAGGACAAGCCGTTAGTGGGACTAACGTGGCGGATTTGGTTAACGATGTGTTGAGACGGCGTAAACACTTTGAACCAGAGGGTTGGAAAAGATTTGCTGAAGCGTTGCGAGACTCCAATATTCCTCAAGATTTAGTAGGTCACCCCGATCGATGGAACTATATCCGACAGGGGGCGATGCAAATAGATAAAAGACCTGGTGAGGAGGAGCCTGTAACACAAAATTGGATGTCATGGAGAAGTTAAGTGTGTATTTCGACCCTGAGGCACCGGCCGCGTATGGAGGGGTGCAGCCATTGGTTAGAGCTACGAAACTCAAAACAAAGGCAGTCAGACAATGGTTGGGCGAGCAAGATGCCTATACATTACATAAACCGATCCGTCGTCGATTTCGAAGACGACGCGTCATAGTCGGGGGAATTGACCATCAATGGCAAGCCGATTTAGTGGACATAGCTCGCTTAGCCAAACAGAACCAAGACATGAAATTTCTCTTGACCTGTATCGATGTATTCTCGAAATATGCGTGGGTGATACCACTAAAAAATAAAACGGGTGACAGTTTGATTCGAGCCTTTGAGAGTATATTAAAACAAGGGCGGAAGCCCCTGTGTTTACAGACTGATAAGGGTGGAGAATTTATCAACCGTAAATTTCAGACATTTCTTAAGCAGCAGGGGATTCGATTTTTTACCACCCACAACGAAGAAACCAAAGCTAGCATAGTCGAGCGGTTTAATCGTACGTTAAAAACTAAAATGTGGCGTTATTTTACCAAACACAACACCAGTGTTTATCTACCGGTTCTGGCTTCGCTGGTGAAAGGATACAACGTCAGTTATCACCGCAGCATTAAGCGCCCCCCGATATCAGTCTCGGTGCGTAATCAAGAAGACACGTGGATGACATTATACGGGGAACGCTCTGATGAGGTTAAACGACCACGGTATGATATCGGGGATTGTGTCCGCATCAGTCAAGCACGGGGTAAATTTAAAAAGGGTTACACTTCCAATTGGAGCGAGGAGTTGTTTCGGGTGGAGAACGTTCACTTAGGCTCCCCTAATGTGTATACGATAAAGGATGATAATGACGAAGTGTTAGAGGGAACATTTTACGCGGAAGAATTACAGAAAGTGAATGACAAAGCATGGTATAGGGTTGAAAAAATTATCAAAGAACGTAAACGGAAAGGACAAAAACAATACTTTGTCAAGTGGTTTGGCTACCCTGCCAGTTTTAATAGTTGGGTCAGTGGTGTGGAGCTGTATAAAAACTGAGATTTGGAACAGAAGCGTCATTAGGATGGAAGATCAGAGAAGTGATCGGGTGTGGACCATATTTGGTTGGGAAATTCCGAAAGCCGAAATCGTGTTTTTCACACAAATCCTCATTTTATATACCGTAATCATCGTCAGCATCTACAATCTAACGGCGGGTAAAGGAGATAGTAATTTGTGGACTGCTCTGTTAAGCAGTAGCTTAGGGTACATTCTTCCCAACCCCACTTTGAAACATAAAGCGACGTCATGAGTTTCTTTCTGACCCTGCCTTCCAACAGTTCAATGAATTATCACCCCAACAACACGCTGACACATTACTTTACTCAATTGCCTAAACCCATACAATTAAAAGGTAATTGGGAGGTGGGATTAGCAGAAATTCAGTACCCTGTTTCCTGGTACAACATCGGGGACAATGTCGGTTTTGTCATAGTGGATGAGCGAGCTGGATACCATACGATAGACAGACACTTGGAAGGGGATCCTTTGGTCGAGTCCTTGGTCGTTCGCCTGACCCCCGGTTCCTACAGTGCTGAACAATTGATAGACAGGATCAATATGCACATCCGCAAATCGCATCTCAGAGGCGTGGTTCGATTTCAATTCAATTCCCACTCACAGACCGTGAATGTAAAAATAACTGATCCCAAACTTCAAGTTGTCATGACCGAAAGTCTTCGTCAAATATTGAGGTGTGAGGAATGTCTTTCGCTCTACGATTCTCAAACTGATTACAAGCCTAATGTATTTCGAGGGTTGTACGCACTGTACGTTTATTGTAGTATAATTGAATCACAAGTGGTCGGTGACACGATGGCTCCCTTGCTACGCACAGTTCCTGTGGACTACGACCGGGTGCACAAAATGGTGACCCAGACATACGAACAGATATTTTATTACCCTGTGGGCACCAAAACCTTTTGTACCATAGAAATTGATATAAGAGACGACAAGGGTCAGTCCGTGGCATTCGAAGACGGACATGTGATGGTGACTTTACATTTCCGTGAAACCAAGAAGAACTTAATTTGAGTCTCATGGCATCACCATCATGAGTTTCTTTCTGACCCTACCTTCCAACAGTTCAATGAATTATCACCCCAACAACACGTTGACACGTTACTTAACTCGACTCCCCAAAGCTGTACAGTTGGAAGGGGCTTGGGAAGTGGGATTAGCGGAAATTCAGTACCCTTACACGTGGTACAATGTTACTGAGGACGAGGGGTTGGTCGTCATGGATCGTGTGGCAGGTGCGCTCAATCTCCCCCCGGATATCTGTTGCAGTGAGCGATATGACATTGTGAGTGAATTTGCAGAGGCCCGTCCCAAATATTTTCACATTACCCCTGGTTTTTTATACGACCGGATCGTTGATAGAAGCCTTTGCAGCCAAGTTAAAGGAGCAAAATGAGGAGCGAGTGCGTCTCACCTACAATCGAACACGACAGACAGCAACTATGACCCTAGACAATGAGTCAGTTGTAGTTTACATGGACGAGGGGTTGCGTCAAAGACTCGGTTTTGAAATGGGGATTTTTGAGAACAGTCAAGTCGGTCAGCACATTGTTGACCCTGATCGAGGCTTGTACGGACTCTATGTCTATTGTAATCTCATCGAAGCTCAGGTGGTAGGACACACTATGGTCCCCCTTCTGCGTATTATTCCAATCGATCACGATCGTCGCGGGCAGTTGATCAACTCCAAGTATAAAAAGATATTTTATTACCCGATAGCCACCAAGACTTTTTCTACTATAGAAATCGATATAAGAGATGACACGGGTCGACCCATTCCATTCGAATCTGGTAGAGTGACAGTGACGTTACATTTCCGTAAAATCAAGAAAGCTATATTTTGAAAACCAGGGCTGATATTTACACCCCGTATTACCTGAACCAAGCGGGTGGAGGGCTCCCCGTGTTTTCCGGTGCCAGGAGTCAACGCGGACACGGCCTTGGTAATGTGGTTGGTGGTCTGGCTAAAATGGCGTTACCGCTGGTTCGAAAAGTTTTACCTGTCGTTAAAAAACACGCCTTGAAAACAGGAGTGAGGGTGGTTGGAGATTTGTTGGGAGGGAAGTCTCTGAAACAGTCGGCTAAGAAACGATTGTTACAAACCGGAGAGGAAATGTTCGATCAAATAGTTCCACCCAAACAACCGCGTCGCCGACCGCCATTCTCTATAAAACGACTCGCACGAGGTAGGAACAGTAGTTCACGCGGTCGTCGTGGAACAACTCGGAGGTTGCCAAAAGATATTTTCGGTTAGATCATGGCACTGGTACACCCCCAATGTTGTCCCTGTGTCAAAAGTGAATTAGACCTATTTTCGATTCCACCAACTCAAAGCAGTGTCGATCATGGATCGTGGATCGAATTCCATCCGGTAGCTGCTTCAGGTTCGGGTCCAGTCGAATTCTACATCAATGGGTCGGGTGATGATTATATCGATCTGAACGACACGTATTTACAAGTGAATGCCAAAGTGGTGAAAAAGGATGGGGAGGTTTTGGAGGCTGACAGTGCTGTAGCACCCGTTAACCTCTGGTTACACTCACTCTTTTCCCAAGTCGATGTCTCTCTCAACGAAAAACTTTTGTCCTCCTCGACAAACACATACCCGTATCGCGCTTATATGGAAACGCTATTGAGCTATGGTTCGGAAGCCAAAAACTCTCAGTTAACAGCTAGTTTATGGTACAAAGACACCCCAAAACACATGGACGCCGTGGGTGGTACTAACAACAAGGGGATGATAGCTAGAAAGGAACGAGCTCAAGAGAGTCGCATTGTGGATATGATGGGCAAATTACATTTAGATTTATTTAGTCAAGAACGCTATTTATTAAACGGCGTAGATTTGAAGTTGCGATTAGTACGCAGCGGTGACAGCTTTGCCCTTATGGCCAATCCTGCAGATGGATTTGCCCCTAAAATAGTTCTGCAATCCGTGACCTTATTCGTACGCAAAATAAAGTTGAAACCCCACCGTGCAACTAGCTCACATTAAGGCTTTAGAACGAAGCCCAGCTAAATACCCCATAAGACGCATAGAAACCAAAGTGTTTTCTGCATCTCAAGGAGCTATGACGATCAATCAAGAAAATTTATTTTTGGGTCAGTTACCCAAACGAATTGTAGTTGGAAGTGTTGATAATAGGGCGTTCAAAGGTGATTACACTCAGAACCCCTTCAACTTTAAGCATAACGACCTCACATTTTTAGCTCTGTACGTTGACGGGCAACAAGTGCCCGCAAAACCATTACAGCCCGATTTTAATCACCATATATACACCCGCAGTTATGCTAATTTATTCATTAGCACTGGACAACTCTATCAAGACGAAGGCAATGCCATAAGTTGGAGTGATTATATACACTATTCGCTTTTGATCTGACCCCCGACCTGGGTGATAGCGGCACTCATTTTAATTTGTTGAAACAAGGAAACGTGCGCTTGGAAATGCGTTTTGGTACGGCCCTAGAACGTACCATTAATGTCATTGTGTATGCCGAATTTGAAAATATGATTCAAAATGACCGAAACCGTAACGTTCTGTTTGATTACGCTGCCTATCAATGGATACCAGGCAATTACACAAGCTCTTACAAAAAGACGCTTTCACTCGAGATACTGTGCGCGGAGTGTTTGCGCGGAATAAATTACCCCGCCATGTCAACTACCCCAGCGGTTTCGTTTGTAATACGGATCCAGCTTCCAAAAAAGGCAAACACTGGATTGCTATTTTCATTGATCATAATGAACGAGGCGAATATTTTGATTCTTACGGACTACCTCCTATTCATAACGTATTTGTGAAGTTCTTGACCAAGCATTGTGTGAACTGGACTTATAATACAAAGCCATTACAAGACTTTAATTCCAATACTTGTGGACTTTATTGTTTGTATTATTAAAAGAGACGATGTCGTGGAATAAGTTTGAACCAATTGCTGGCTGTATTTACCGACGATTATTCAACCAACGATAAGCTGGTGACATGTTTAATTCAAGGCAAATAAACAACGCGTGTTGAAAATGTACGACGTTTTTATTCTTAGTTTCTCTCACAGCCTTTAAACATCAATTTCTTACAGAGCGCACATCCATCGATTACATAACACCTTCACTTCAATTTATTACATAATAACACATATCAATTTCTTAAATAGCATATTAATGTATCACACATCTAAAGGTTTAGTGCTTACACCGTCTGCATTCACAATTCTCTTGGGGTATAAATAACTTAATCCATCTCTAATTTGCGTAAACGAATACATTGTGTTATTGTTAATGCGAAAGCCAAGGTTCACACCACGACCTGATTTTTGTTCTCTCAGCACATTCATATATTTCTCCTTGTTCAGGTCGTTTTGACGTTTATTGAGTCCTTTACACGAGGCTTTATCCGTAGTTCCATAACAGTAATAGGTTTTACTGCACAGTCCGATAAAACCATCTCCACTCCACTCCTCTTTAAATAACCCCGGGGTACGTTTATCATATTTTTGGCGGGTCACACAGCACGGTTGAGGTACCCACGGGGTTCCGTTCGTTTTACACTGTATAAAGTCTTTGTTGTGATCATCACACGCTACAGCTGGCAACCACTGAGGGTATTCTCTGTAAAATTGTTCTTTCATGTTGGGTTTGATGACATCTGTTAGATGACTACTACTAAGAGCGATATAACTACTATCAGTGTCCATCTGTACTTATCAATAAAATCATAGTAAAATTCCAGCATCCTTAATTTGGCGTATTGATAAACAAAATAGCCTATTTGTTGGGGTAAGTCGAGATCAATGGTGGTTTTGGCCATGTCGAATTCAAACAGGTTGGGGGTTAATTCGTTCAAGGCTCTGAATCTTTTGTCGTTGATCAATTTCTGACCCTCTCGGTAGTCGGCGTATTTGACATCACGGTGTTTAGTTTTATCAGTGACGCATTTACCTACAAACATAGACAAATTAGTAAAAATCAACAGCACTTGACGGGTATTTTTTTTTAATTTTTTTTAAATCATAAATTTGGAATAAATTTGAAAGTAACAATTAAATCAATATATTTTACAATAATACTTTTTAGTATATTTACCATCGGCCGAATTTCCAAGTAGCTTAAAATTTTCGGCTATAACGGTCTGACTCGGGTCGACATCACCCCCACGTCTACACACAAACAAGAACATTATCAAAAATAAAATTCAACGCTTGAAAGAGTATATCACATATAACTATAAGAGTATATCATATATATATTCGTACATACCTGGCGTCTTATACGGTCTCGGCAAATCGTTTGAAACAGGCTGTGGGTTCATACTCCAGTGTTTGGTATATCTTTTTGATCACCAGGCCATGTTCCAAGTACCATTTCAGTAGTGGGCTAGCAAGCAATATTTTCACACCTTTGTAGCTCCCTATCAACGTCCGCCATTCCGTCTATTTGAAAATAAATAATGAAAATCGTTATGACATCATAGTGATCGCAACAAAATACATTATGATCCCACGCCCCTTGTCACCTTGTATACTTACTTTCATAATGTCCCGTTGTTCAGCATAGTCTCGCATAAAGGGTCCGATTTCATCTCGGGTCAGTTCAGTGTTTTTGAATATAGGGGTCATTTCACTGAAATAGTCTTTAAGGGTTTCTGGTACGTGTATATCTACTTCAGCCATTCCAGAAAAGGTTCCGTCACGTATATTGGCTATGAGCTGTTTTTCCATCAAACCGGTTCGTAGTGGTTGCGGTCGACTGTACGTGAACGCTTTGATCTGAGGGTCTGCGTTTTTTCGTCCATTCACATTCCCACACAGCTACAACATCATAACCTAATCCTCTCAAATACTGGGTATTTCTTTCTGTTTCGGCCCATAAATCACTCATTAGTTTTCCACTGATGGGGCTATGGGTCAATTTCAGACACGGACAGCCATGCCATATACATCCGTGAAACTGATATACTGTTTGCGTTTCTCTTTGCACCAACCGTCTACGGGTAATCGCCGGGCGCCAATTCGTTTTTCCCCTCTGTTTAGACGATGTTGTATTTGATTTTGTGAGCTGTGTGCTATCCAAGCCAACCATTCATCCGCTACACCACGTTTTCGGGTCTGAATTGGTTTAAACTCCGGCGCGTGACGTCGGGATGGAAAGTTGGCTGGCATGGGTTGAGATAACGCCCACAGATACAAGGCATTCGCATCATAACCTACGACTCCTTCACACAACTTCGCTTCATTTCCGTTCTGTTCACGCCTGATGTAAGTTTTTCCTTTTTCGTGGTAACGATGAAAGATGATTGAGAGTCCGCCCACTATTCCATTTTTAATCAACCAATAGATGTCGTTGTTCTTTTCGTCAGTTAAGGTAAAATAATCTTCCAAGTCTTGAAATAAATATCGCATGGTTAATCCGGGCACTGATATTCCATCCTTCAACATATCTATACCTCTCTCGCTGTAAAAACAACTCTGTTTCTCTATGGCTTCCAGAAACGGTTTGACATCTAAATTGTTGTAATATATCAAAAAGTCTTTAAAAGTCTGCATATGACCTGCTTCCCACGCTTCTTGACATTCAGCGTATTGGTCTGCTGTAATGTTTTCTTGTTTTAACGCACTGTAAAAAGCTGCATGGGGTGGTAATTCTGTATTTTTCAAACGATCGAGTGTCACCCATTCATACGGGAAATATCCCTTTTTCTGTTCGCATTGAAAGGCTCGTAGCTATTTGTTGTATGTATATCCAGGTGCAATAAAGTTGGTGATATCCAAAAACCGTACATGGTCCGTTTCAATGCACATGAATGAGTTATTTCGTTTGATGGTATACTTGATCGATGAATGTTCTTACAGGTAAGTTGTCAACGGTATTTTCACAAGGTTGAGGTCATAATTCGTTGAGTTGAATCCGACTAACGGTAATACATGTAAATAGTTGTCGAATTTTTTCTGTAATTTCTGCAATGGATGTTCTCCCTTGACGACCGGGTCCAGTTGGTGGGCTTCATCGATTTTCTCTTGTAACTGGGTTAGGGTAGCTTCGTATTGATCAAGCATGAGTAGATAGGCGGCGTTTGATATCTCCTCTATATACATCATCATCCTGTCAATCAATGTTTGTGCGTTTCCTTCCATTACAAAGCATTTTGGTTCTGTATAATCAGGTACATTGCTGCATACACTCACTGATAACGGTACGTGTTTTTGGTCCCAGGTGACTTTGGGTGAATTGACGGGTAGGTTGTCTTCTCCAAAATAACTTTCAAAATCATAGGTGGCTCTGTAAGGGTAAATACCGTCTTCTATTTCGATTCCTTCGTCCCGTAACGCTTCAAAGATAGTGGGTGGTAGATGAAAAACACCGCCTGGGTACTTGTATTTCGTTTCCACAGTACATATGTTTTCGTGGCGATGTAGTTTTTTCTCACTTTTCAACAGCTTCTGACAGGTACCACAAATATATGATTTGCTATAAAGGTCAAAGTTTTTGATGTAACTAAAGTGATTTTCGTACAGGTTCAATTTCAAGGTCGCGGCGAATTTTGTGCGCGTTCGCTTGACCAAAGTAGCTACCTGAAACACATATAACAAATCGATCACATCTCATATTTCCATTTCGATATCAAATGATTACATCGTTTATGTTGTTACTTCTGTTTAATCACTACAAGACACACTTACTTGATTCTCGTCTAGCGTATACACGGTGATATTCACTTTGAATTGTTTTGCTAGTCTTTCGACGTCTTCAAGGGGTACACCTGCAAATGTTTTTTTCTTTTGTTTTGGGTAAGCAGTCTTTAACAATGTTTTTGCTGCATTCTCTAGACTCGTGATCTTCACTCCTCTATGTAAAGCCAGGGCCCTGAAAAAGCACAATCGGTCTTGATACGGTTTACCCGTTTGTTGACTTCGCTCTAACAAGTTGATGGCTCTGTTTGTTTTCAGGTGTTCCGGCATAACGGGTGGTGGGTAGCCGATCACGTGATCTTCGATTGGGTTCACAAAGATGGTCAAATTAGTCACTTCCTCTACACTCCATTTCGAATCCGGTCGTTGGTTCTGGGCGTAAGTTAAAATGTCTCTTTGTGTTATTTCACGCATAGCCCTCTCAAAATCATCGGCATTCCGTACGACTAGAGGGGTTGGTAGCATTCGATGGTTGTTGACGGACGAGTGAAAGTACCGCAATTCATCTGTTTCTTTGTGACGTAATAAGAATCCATAACTCCCGTTGATTTTAAAGGCTGAATCGCATTCCTAAAATATATTCTGGTTGAGGTTGGGCACATCTTCAGATAAATTATAGTTGTAAACAGTTTGTAGCCTTCCAAATCGCGTATGAGTCCAAATAGCTCTTTCATTAGCAGCCAATACAGCTTCTGTCGACATAATCATCGATAATCTGTCAATATAAAGATCACCCAAAATCATAAAGCTTTCCATTACGTCATTCCTCAATTCTACCGTAATAGACCTATCCTTTAATAGACCTACCCTTAGCGCTGTCGACTGTAGCGCCATTTCCAGTTTGTGTCGGGGGGCTGTGTTGAGCGTTGTTTAACAAATCCAATGCTGTATTCGCCTGTTCTATTTCATACACGTCCATAGCGACATGTAAAATATCTTCGTCTCCCGTCAACACTAAAACACACACGCGTAACAAAAATAAATAAATCAATGACGTATACCTGGTAATTCTATAATTCAGATATAGAAAATAAAATCATACTTACTGCTTTCCATCTCGATTTGTTCCACGGCTTTTAACAAATCCGCATCGCTCATCGGTCTACTGCGTTTGCACACATCGTTGAAAGCTTCTAGCTGTCTCTTCTCAGCCATGGTTATAACTGAACGCAGGACTGAGACACTCTCCCGTTTTATATACACCCTCTATCCCATCATTTAGCTTAGCTCAGCAAACTATGACGACATATCCGACGAAAATTGTGAAATCACTTTCCAAAAATAGAATGACCTCATCCAAAATAGCGCCCCTCCATGAGGTCGCAAAACCAAGGTCGCAAAGATTTCAAGGACGAAAAATAACGGAACAGATGATGAAATCACTTTCCAAAAATAGAATGATGTCACCACAATATCTGAGGTGAATGCGAAATCGACTGACAGGGGGGGGCAACTCACAATGACTAATTTATCAAATCGTTTGACATGAGTCGTTATTTAATTAAGATAAATGCGCATCGTGAATTCAACGATCGGTAAATCACATTACCAGCTTGTGTAATTATACCACAGATTCATCGAGTCCGATTAATAACACAAACACCAGTATAACATTTATATATTTATATTTATTTAATTTTAAAAATATTTAAATTTTAAAAATAAATTTTCTTCTATCTTCATCCTACAAACAAAAACAAATTATTTTTGTTTTAATCTCTAAGAATAAAATAAAATTCCAGAGAATCTTAAACATTTGCGGTACTCACTGTTTTGTAATAAATGTTTGGGTTCCCTGCAAACAAAGAAATATAGACTTACAACAGATACAAAAAAAGTCAACGAATCTATACTATGATATAGCGTGCTTTAAGCAAATACTCACAGTACGGGATACGCTGTTACGAGGGACCCGCCCTTTGTTATAACTTTCACCCACTTGGTGGGGGCTGAGTCATATCCTCCAGGATACGATCCTGTCACGCCAACTGTGTTGTTGAAAAGTTTATAAAACACTATTTTATAAAGGCCAAAATGTTCCTCCAAATCAGGATTTGTCATTGTTTGTTCCACTAATTCCGGATAATTTGGTTTATTGAATCTTGACTTTGTCGGATCCGTTGAAATACAATGGTTTTTATGGATATGTTCCATGCTTGTTATTCGGGAAATATTCCAGAGGAAAACTATTTGGAAGTTAAGTTACCATCCGCTATTTGTAACCCATAACTCCACCCCCATTTTGAGAAATATCCAATGGTCAACTTTTAATCCATCTGTCGTTATATTCTCAATGAGAGTTACAACACACTTAAAGACATCTGTCATTTTTTCCCTCCTATGTAAGACTCATATGCTAGTAAGATTCATTCACGTGAAAACTTCAATCGACCAACATATCTAACGAAAATTGACTTTTAATACCCATTTACAATCTCCTCAATAAAACTATCGAAAATGACCTCACCCAAATACCGCCCATTCATCACAGCAGGTCGAAAGTCAACAACCTTCCTAAGGACATAGCCCCAAATGAACTCACTCGAATACCGTACATCGCGTTACCCTCCTAAGGTCACCAATTCAATATATCACCACATGTCATGGGATAAAAGGAAGTTATTAGCAACAAATCACCTCGTAAAAACACCGTCTTCATATCTGAACAGATGGTGAATACTCCACTAACATTAACACTATCCTTCACTTCTCTTTCAACACCATTACCGCTAATTGACTTTTAATACCCATTTACAAACTCCTTCTCAATAAAACTCCCAAAAATGACCTCATCCAAAATAGCGCCCCTCCATGAGGTCACCAAGGTCGCAAAGATTTCAAGGGCGGAAAATAACGGAACAGATGGTGAAATCACTTTCCAAAAATAGAATTAGGTCATCAAAATACCGCACCGAATCCGCATGCGATCGTCAGCGAAACATATATTACGCAATCCACGTCGTCCAGTGTTCGATTTCAAAAACGAGGTGTGAAGAGGTACGTCTATCACTACTCGAATCAATAACTTTGTGCGATAAATATATTTGTTTGCTTCTCGTTGATGAGAATATCATTCAGTATCATAAGGTTTTCTATTATTGTCAGCGATCATCCACGCTTTCTATGACGCATGGTTCCAGAGGACCTAATCCTCCGTCCTTTTTCGGCATTATTCACGGTTGGAGGGTGAAGTATGCTTCTATTACGTAATTAAAAATTACCTTTGTACCAAAATACCCTTCCTGGCAAAGCCCGAACGAAACGGTATGTGTGCTGATTAGATTGGCGCTTTTCCGTTAGGGTTTTATCAAGAGGGGGAAGAAATAACAAAGCATGTTGATATATATACTTCAAGGCGTGCCAGCTTGACGGCTTATCGGGTATGGCTGGTATGTCGAAACGTCCCTGAATATACAGCGTGCCAGCCAGATGGCAGTGTTGGTACTAGGTGGTCGAGACACGAAAGTAGTAGAAATGCTGCTGCCATTAATATTCTCCGTCGACAGATGTCGAATTCACTTTAAAGAAGACGACTATGATCAAAGGGATTGCTATGAAATGTAACGGAGCAGTAAACCGTTAGTTAAAGATGAACCCAGTATGGTCCATATAAAGCGCTAGGTCTGGTGCGTACAGTACACCGGGGACTGGGCGGGGAAGCCTTCATCATATTAACATCGATTGTCAGGGAAGTGATTATGATTTAAGAACAATGCGTTTATAAGGTTATGTACAACTCTGATTTCAGGGATGTATTGGTGTGGTGCGATATTAATGGTCAGATATATAATTACTTGCTTCCATGACTGAATATTTAAAACCATATGTGATTACAAAGACATATGAGCTGAAAAGAACAATGGTATGGAGATATTTCAATGACACTGGTTTAATGGAATGTTCTACGCTTTGCTCAGCCAATCTTTCAAGTGACGCACTTCAGTAATGGTTGCAGCTGGATATGAATCGGTATAATGTTTGTTGCTGTATGCGGCATGTCAATTAAATCTATCACCCAGAACCATTATCATTGTCGACTCAATATAGAACCTTATTTGCGCTGGAGATTTAGACAACAACAAATTGGATACAATAAAACTATTTCCGGTTAGTGAGTCCTCATAATGGGAAAGGACGGCCCGGTCAGTACACGCCTACTCTGGGCTAATCATGGCTACGAGTGTGTGACAAAAGCTTGAGCAGTATTGCACTTGCGATGATTAATGATGTGATGAGATCTCTTCTGTCGCTACACAATGTATTAAGCTCATGGGGCCGAATACCGTTCTTGATGTGGTAGCTAATGTTGATCACAGTTGCCTGCTGTGGATATAGGTGCTATTCAATAGCGTTGCGATTTCTATAATTCGTGATATTCATCCGTGCACATTACGGTAATGACTGACCTCCCACCCCCATTCACGACAGCTAATATTGGTGCAGTGTAGTATCATTAAGATTTCCATTATTCTTCAGTGTTTTCGCCTGTATTGTCTGCTACAGATGGCGCCACCTGGCTCCATTATGACTGGCCAACATCCTCGTTGTTCACTTGTACACATTGAGCTCCGTGTAAAATATGTGAAAATAGCCGCAAGAAATGACGCTGATTGATAATGTGAAAGATTGCCGATCATAACCCGATGATATCTCCAGCATTAAGGATTTGTCTGCCGGCAAAGAATTGGTGTTCATGGTGTTGACAAGTAAGCAACTCCAGATCACCATGTATTGCTGTCTTGCCCATCCTAATGCATGTCATCAATTGACATTTGTAGGTTCTTTCATATTCCAGCAACACCTTGCCTTTGTATTGCCAAACAATCTTCATCGTACTTATTTTATCTTTTAACGCTGGATGTATAAAATTAATTTTTGTTTATTGAACAAACATCAAAGACCACTTTGATCAACAACATAATCTCATCAATTCCTTAATAATTCTCACACAGTATGGATGGAACTGGTGTCAATATGTGCTGCATGAGAAATAATTCAAAAAGGATGACCATCGAACTCCCTTCAACTTAGGGAGACAGAATAGACAAGAGAGGCCAGATACAACGGATCAGTTAGTTATCCTCTTCTGTTCACACATTCAACTCATTTACAGCACCCCCTTCGCCCCGCACCACCGGTCGTGATCACTACACGAGGCTTCAGGTTACTTGGATTTCCTATTAGAATAAGTCTCATTGTGATAATGCTTTACTTTTTGTAAGGAGAAAAAATGAAAGTACAAGTGTAAATGATTGTCCCTACACGATTAGTACACATCTCCACTCAGCATGGTCCATGCGTTGTCAGAATGCCTCTATATGGTATCTGCCGAAGAGCGCAGTCAGAATGTCACTATTTAATACCAGTCATAGAGTGCTATCAGAATGGCTCTATATGATGCATGTAACAAAGCGCTGTCATAATGTCACTATTTAATACCAGTCATTGAGTGCTATCAGAATGTCTCGATATGAAACCAGTCATAACGCGCAGTCTGAATGTCACTATTTAATACCAGTCATAGAGTGCTATCAGAATGTCTCTGTATGATACCGTCATAGAGTGCTGCCAGAATGGTATCTGTTGGGATAGGCAAGGCACTCGCTCCTGGTGTTTTGATGATCTGATGCCACCTTAGGGGAGAGGGACAGTATGGTAGAATCTTTAAGGATATATGCAAATATGCTACTTCTCTCAATGCAGACAAGGGACAGTTTAAAAGCATACATTTTCATATCCATAAATGTATCAACGTCAATCTTGTCTAGAGTGCAACAACAGTCATACTCCTTTATTAACAGAATCAACGAAATCCAACACAATTTTAAGAATTGTTGTCCAACATGGCTTTCGTGATAATCGAAAACGAGACCGATATCACAGCGAATTTTCTATAGGTAGCCGATTGTTGTGTCTGCGGGGCGAGGTCGAGTTGAGGAGCCAGCAAGCAACTCGCGCTTTTCAATTGGGCGCGCGTCTGCGGGTGATGTATGAAGAAATTGGGTCAGAGATGATATAATACTGCTTCATACTGCAGGTTTGAATATTACAATGGCTTGTATTGGTTCAGCTTTGTGTTGGAAATCAAGAGCTCCACCAAATTATGTTGCATTGTGGGAGTCGGTGATGTTGAGGTTTCTCGACGTGCCGCGCTTTCGTGATGAAACTTAACAATATTGCAATGCTGTAGTAATATAAACAGTCCTCGTGTCTTTTTATGATATAATCTTTCATTTTGTTACAAATTTCATGGCTTGGAGGGCTTTTGTAAGTTTTTAGCGAGTTCATCTGTCATTTTGACTTCGGAACCTTAGAAATTTCGTCTACAGCGCGGACGTGAGAGATCGAAAGTAGTAAATAGCGCGGACGCTGCCAGAGGCGAAATTTCTTTGCCTGCTGTTGGGAATGACTCCACCGCTCTTTAATTTAAGTTGGGAGTGACCCGACAACTGCTTAGTTATTTAACTTGACAACAACCCTGCTTGCACCATAATGTCGCGCTGTCCCACCGGAAAATATGGCCTAAGTAATCGCCTCTCCACCACACATCAGTTGGTAATTACCATATTCAGTGATGGTCCCTAATGCATTAAGGCCAACCATGCATTTGCTCTGAAGATTATTTTATTTGTATACATGTGATGATATCACCATAAGCCATCACCTTGGCTACGATATCTTTATCTAACTTGACCAATAATGTAATGGCTACATATCAACAATATTGTTACCGACAAAAACTTGTTGCAGTTGATATAGACAGAAATTCAGCTGATATTTATGAAGATTTAGCACCTTAGACACATGATAAATACGCTCTGTTCTGTGCCAGGTTCTTATCAGCGACGACCTCCCCAGCTCGTGTTGGCTTGGCACCGACACATCCCGGCAATCGACACTGCTGTGAACCCCGGGCGACATCGTATACTACACGGGGACGCTACGGGCTCGACCGGCGCTGTGGCCACCTCACAGCTGCAAAAGAACCTATATGTTGGCGTCCATGTGCGTGTGAATGCCAAATGCATATCATGAGTTATCTGAGCTAATGTACCCACGTAGGTTTGGCATTTCCTCAATGCACACACACACACACACACACACACACACGCACACACACACACACACACACACACACACACACACACACACACACACACACACACACACACACACACACACACACACACACACACACACACACACACACACACACACACACACACATATATATATATATATATATATATATATATATATATATATATATATATATATATATATATATATATATATATATATATTTATATATATATATTTACATGACATAGTTCCAGTAGAGTCATAAACTTCAAGATACCCAAGAGGGTCAAAAGGCGGCTCGGACACCTAACTTTGGATTCCGAGCCCCACGTCCCTTCTTAGATACATACCTGCAGGTCTGGAAGTTGAACATTTCGTTCTCATTTCGGCAGTGCTTCACCTCTGGACACATGCACTCACACTGCGTCTGGTTCCACATCTTAGGACTCTGACACGTCGAAGCCAAATCGCCCTCGTTGTTACAGCGGCACCGACAGGCGTTGTAATCGTATGTGTGTTTGAGTGGGTCACAATGATGGTCCTGAATGCGGCATTGACACACACAGCTTTGCTCGTTTACTACCCTCATGTCGACGAGGCCGTCGAAGTCAAAGTCCGGGGCACCAGAGTACGGGTACCGGGCTCGAACTACCTGTAACCATATAAGGAAGTCATCACCCTCTCACAACCGGTCCAACTTATACACAAACTACCAGATTGTCTACTGTAACAACCGATTATCACAATATCTTCAGGACGCTGCTGTCATAACATAAGTAGGACTGATAGAAAACTGCTAGCGTCAGGTCACTCCTACCTGACATCATCGGGTCACTCCTACCGACCGGCGTCAGGTCACTCCTACCTGACGTCATCAGGTCACTTCTACCTGACATGGTCAAGTCACTCCTACCTGACGTCATCAGGTCACTCCTACCTGACGTCATCAAGTCACTCCTACCTGACGTCATCAGATAACTGCTATATGACATCATCAAGTCACTCCTACCTGACGTAATCAGGTCACACCTACCTAGCATCATCAGGTCACTCCTCACTGACATGGTCAAGTCACTCCTACCTGACGTCATCAAGTCACTCCTACCTGACGTCATCAGATCACTCCTACCTGACGTCATCAAGTCACTCCTACCTGACGTCATCAGATCACCCCTATCTGACATCATCAAGTCACCCCTATCTGACATCATCAAGTCACCCCTATCTGACATCATCAAGTCACTCCTACCTAACATCACCAGGTCACTCCTACCTTAGCACCAGGTCACTCCTACCTACCGGCACCATTGTCTCTGTGGTTTCAGTGGCCACGCAGTGATATCCATCTTGGATGCAGCACCCCCCGCATCGCATCACCTGGACACACAGCGGCCACAGGAGGACATTAGGGTCGTTATCCTCAGCCAACAGCGTCATGGCGGCTGGATGTGGCTCGCATCCCTCAATCATATCGCCCGTGGAAGCCGCGATCACCTCTACACACAAATCGCCACGCCACAGTGGGATTAATGCTGCAGCTACACAGACTACTTAGTTTCGAAATCATTAAAGCTAACAGGGTTCGAGCACGCATCACGAAAGACCTACCAACACCCTGGGGCTTCAGTCTCCCTGCAAAAACAAAAACGCACATCAGACGTGATCATAATGGTCGACTTTATGTTCTGCGTCATGCTCACAATGTAAAACACTAGCGTTTAGAATCTAAAATGCAGACGATCGTGTCCACGAGGATGAAAACATACCTGTAGTTAGATCAAAGAGTGTGTTCTCTCCAGGTAGACTGCCCGGAGAAACCGGGATTCCACCCGGCCCGGCAGGACCCGAGAAGTTAGCTGCATGCAGACAAACACAAATGATCTTAAGGAATTCCCACACATTCATTGTGTATCAATCCAATGTATGAATGATCATAATGCATGGAAGTCTTTCCCAACAGTTATGCTAAAAAGGCTATTACGGCGATTGTATTTGGTGCTTGAAAAATATACACATAAGATACATATGTGGAGTGAAATTTCATTTAGCAAGCTTTGTGATTGTTGATGAGGTTGAGACACGTACTCCTGGCCCTTAAAAAGCGGTTGATGAACTCGGTGGTACTTTGGATCCCCTGTAGCTGTCCCAGGATATGGGCAGGAATCTGAACCACAAGGACATTTCGATTGACAGTATAAGTTAACGTTCATTTATAGAACAAATACAACTGAGCGTCCAGCTTAAATTTCACGCAATAGCATGAGACAAAGCAGGAGCAATGAAGACCGCATTCGGGTTCGCGGTGAGTCAAACGCCCCATGTCTGGCCTTGTATAACGGGAGACGCGATCGTATAACGCATTAGTGCTGTATTATCGACATCATGTGCTAAATACATGGACCATGTGAGGGCTGTCTTAGACAGATTAATACAAGCTATCCGTCTCTTGAGCTGCTGAGAGGAATCTGTGGGCATTCAATATCAGCTTGGTAGACTGACCCTTGACGTCTGGTCAACCAAGCATGCAGAATGCGGGTTAGTAATGGGCTTCCAATGAGATGGAATGATAAGTAACATACAAAACAACTGCAAGTCATCGAATGTGAATCAAAATGACAACAACAACAACACTAACAACAACACTAACGACATCTACTACTGCCACTGCTGGTCGTATTACTTCTTCTGCTACTTCTTCTACTACACTACTGTTGCTATGTTGTCTCCTGCAAACACAACTACTCGTCCCCCTTTCACCTGATTTCTACATTGGCTACTACTTATCCCACAATCACTACTACTACTACTACTACTAAAACTACTACTACTACTACTAAAACTACTACTTCTATTACAACTACTACTTCTACTACTACTACAACCACAACTACTACTATCACTTGTTCTACTCCTACTGCTACTAATGTTACAACAATAAAATTATTTCGACTACTATCGCGTACTCTTGTCTCTCTCGCTGCTTCAGCTCTTATTTGTCTGCATCTATAACCACTAGTACTAAACTACTCCCACGTCTACTACAGCTTAGCATATAACCCTTTGTGTTCCCCCTGGCATCTTATACAACTGTTATTAGGATCGACAGAACGTTCACGTGACTACAGTTGGCGTTTCATGTGACTGTACTCAGTTTATCCCGCCAGGACACGAAAACTAAGAGCTGGTGCAACAAGCCAGATCACGTCCAGACTCTTCCCAAAGACGCAGTATCGCCAGGCGCTTATATGCTGAGTAAGACCAGTTACAATAATAAACCCTATCTTAAGTAAACACGGCAACTAATGTCGACTTCAATCACAGACAAACTGGCCTATAACATAGATAACACATGTCATGTATGACTTCTGGATAATTCACAGCAGACCACCAGCTACTGATAACGAGGGATGTAGGACGCCAAACCAAACTCTTTGGATGTACCGAGCAAAAATATATCGCGTGTGCTGCCTTAGTCCATGTTCATAAAAGTAAGCAGAGTTCTGATAAAAAGATCTTGTTATAATAAGATACCCGACACGGCAATTCGCTCGACAAATTCCGTGACACTGTGTAGGCAGCGCCCCCTACGTTTGTGGAAGCTACTCGACGCGCAGCAGCCAACCAACTTCGTTATGACTTGCGAGTATACATTTTGCGCTGCAATTAACTGCTTGAATTGGCGAAGGCCTTTTCAACCATGAAGTGAACGTCCTAGCATATGTTTCCGGCTATATTGCCAGTAAATCAAGAGTTGTGTGAAACGAAATTTCTGTAGGTAATAATATACATGACCCTACATTTTCCCACACATGATATTTTTTGGCACTTTTGTATGTGTAGATTTCCGTAAAATCAAATATTGTTGTTTATTTAGTTCCTTTGAAAGCCCTCTATGGTAGATGTACAAAGGACTAAACCATCATAATTCCATACCAGTATATATGACTACAGCACCTTAGATTGTGGGGGAGTTTGTTGAACAAAGGTGTCCCTGTTAGAATGCATGGTACGCCAATCAGATGTGTGTGTTAGATAGACCAGAACTATGTCTGGCTGATTTGTGTGTGTTAAATGGCATAAGACAGAGAGGCATATTGTCAACATATCTGTTCAATGTTTATATGGATGAAAAGAGCTCTGATTTAAATAATTAATATGAATATAAATATAAATATTAATATACATAAATAATATATATATATATATATATATATATATATATATATATATATATATATATATATATATATATATATATATATATATATATATATATATTTATATATATATAGTTGATGATGACTTAATTCATGCTGCATCTATGTTTATAGTCTAAGCAATGTCCTGAAATAATACATCATTTTATTATTATCAAAAATAACCAAGAATATATGTAACAGTGCTACATAGTACGTCTGCACAGGGCACCCAATCAACCAACAATGCAGCTTGTTCAATCGGGAAAACTTCATGAATGTATCAAAATATGAGCATGGTTATAAATCAACTTCTTATATTCCATCTCAAAGATGACCACACTAATGACAAAAGCAATAGCATCCAGATTAATCCTTTAAAATTAAATCGGGATAGACTAGACGTCCGACCGGGGCTAAAGCAGGGGTAGTCCTAGCTCAACATGACGTCTGAGTGTATAAGTATATCACCGTCCGACCAGGGCTAGGCCTTGGGTGGTAGGATAGGGTAGACACAGATATATGCGACTTCGTTCAAACGTACATAAAAAAATTGTGGTGAATAAATCGCCACACGAATTGATTAAAAGGTGTCATAGTAATAGGCTCTTGTTTTTTTTGTATTGGCTATTTCAATTTCTTTTAGAAATACAGCGGTATTATTGTGAAGATACCATCTTTTAGCATTGAGCCACGCGCTTTTGCTTACATTTTAGCTTCCACGAAACCAGGTGGCGCGCAGGTCGCGAGTTTCACAACGAAAACGTCCGAGACGGGTGTCTTATTGGGGGTTCTTAATATTGCCTCATGAATAATGCAGCGATATCGAGAACGAGGCCAGTAAGGGCAATCAGCAGCCCCTAAGTCGCCGCACATGTAAACAACACGGCGAAGATGGCGAGTAAGCGTGATTTGTCTCTCGTTCCTTTCTTATCGTTCGGGTTTGTCGAAACCTATTTATCAAATACTTCGGATGCTTCCGGGAAAAGAAACATCGCAAAAGCCATGAAATATTTTGATGAGGAATACGTCCACGGCATAACAGGTAATTTTATCATTACATATACTTACATGGTCGGCGACCGCTTGGCATCTGGGCGCTTGCCGGTGGCGTTGATAGAGTTGTTTGGAGGTGTGTTTAAGTAGTTGATCGCTGTTCATTCAGGACGGATAACACAGGATAGATGCTTATTTGATCATGTTTATTTATCCAGTGGAAAGGCTTGTCAGTAACGGCTGTGTCATAAAGGGAAGATGCCACAGATCCCAGAAGAAAAATGAAGATGCCCACTCAATTGAGGTATGACATCTCGACCTGAATACATGTCTTACTTGCATGGTTATTTATTGTGGCCCATAAATGCATGTGGTTACTGTCTCTCAGCATGAGGAAAAAAACTCGACTACATGGTAGTGGTCAAAATTTGTAAACATTTTTTATTGATCAAAACTGAAGATAAGGAGAAAAGATGCTGCTGTAGAATTGTTTTTGACAACAAATGGTATGCATGAAGGCATGATGATTCACACTTATATAATCCTCACTAATATTTCCTGATTATAAAACCATTAAGATACTAATCTGGCATGCTTTTCCATTTCTTGCAGAGTTAAGAACATATCCACTGCATCGACCCAATAGTGATAATAAAATCCACACCGTATGGTTGGTAGTGCATGGATAAAATTAAGAGGTGAAATGTTTCAAAATATCTGCAGATTCATGCTATCTCTATGAATTAACTCAAAAACAAGTCAATCAATATGAAATCTGAGAAATAATCATTGAATGCAATTGATATTCCCAATGATGGTTTTTTTTAACAGATCACATTATCTACAGAGGAGCCGACAGCAATCCTAACAGCCTCCTGTAGCTGTGCTATAGGCCTTAGTGGTCAGTGTGGGCATATTGGTGGTGTGCTCTACCAAATGGTGAAGTACAAGTCCAGGGGATTCAAAGTCATTCCAGAAGATTTGGCCAAGACTTCACTACCCCAGACCTGGCACCGGCCTAGAGGTCCTCGTATACGGGGAATGGACATCAGCGACATGGAAGTGATGGGCTATCAGGGGAAGGTCGCCTCAGCGGATCTGCAACATCAACAACACAGGAGTATCAAGTCCACTTTTTACAATCCTATTCGATCTGACTTCCCTGACTTTGCCAAACTGTTTGAAGATTTTTCCAAAATTTCCCCAGATTCTCTCATGCTCCCTGCCCTTGACCCTTCCAATAGTAGTGGAGAAATGGTTGAGACCAAGATTGGCCCTGTGCCCAAGGGGTGTGTATTAAGTTACCATCACAAGTTGTCCTCGTCCTATATTTTCAACATCCATGATGGTGTCCCATTCCCTACACTCCCTTATGCTGATGTCATGAATAATATTTACACTTGTGCTTTGACATATGAACAGTGTCTAGCTATGGAGGATGTCGTTCTTGATATATCTGATATCCATGCATTTTAGGAACTCACAAGGGGACAGGGTGACTGCAAATTATGGCACAAACTAAGGTCAAATAGGATAACAGCGTCAAAACTGGGGGAAGTTTTTAAGAGGCAGAAGGACTATAAAACCCTGGTCACCCGACTGAAGACAGGCAGACATGTGTGCACCGAGGCAATGCGCCATGGTATAACCTCTGAACCCGTGGCTGCAACGGCCTATGCCAAGGTCATGGGGGACCAGGTGAACCTGTACCCTTCAGGTATTGTAATAAATCCAACATCACCCTGGTTAGCAGCTAGTCCAGACAGGAAGGTTTACAACCCCTCCCGAAGCCAACCCTTTGGATTACTGAAGATCAAGTGCCCATCTGTTTTCTTCTGTAAGGGAGGTTAACTACCTGAAGTGCTCAGAAACAAATGAATTATCCCTGAAAGAAAACCACATACATTATTTTTCAAATTTTGGCCCAAATGGCCGTAACAGGATTGGCTTGGTGTGATTTTTTTGTGTGGTGTGAGAGTGAGTATCATCTTGAAACTATCTCATTTAATCAGGACAGGTGGTGTGAAGTAAAAAATAAGGTAGACAATTTCTTCTTTGATTACTTCCTTGCTTCAAAGTTGACAACTGAGGGGAATTCCAAGGGCACTGACCCTAATATTTGTCAATAGTCCTCAGTCAACGTCAATGTTACCTTTAATCAAAGGACCCTGCAAGTTCCCTAAAAGCCCAGCCACGGTCCACAGTTGTGGAGCAGTTCCAACTAGAGAGAGGGGTAAGGTAGTGTCAAAAAGCTTGTATTCCTTGATCCTTCTGATGTAT
This sequence comes from Urechis unicinctus, assembly GCA_034190875.2. Lineage (NCBI taxonomy): Eukaryota > Metazoa > Annelida > Polychaeta > Xenopneusta > Urechidae > Urechis > Urechis unicinctus. The sequence goes on along the minus strand of JAXDRA010000489.1, from coordinate 5,296 downwards.
CTCTCAACATGAATCCTTACACTTGCAATTTGTTCATTTTCTGATATTTCATCGGGGGTGAACTGTTTTTTTGCTCTAAGAAAATTAGGTATGATAACTCCTGCATGTTTTTTTTGGGCAACTAACTGTTTAATGGTGAAGCCCTTGTCTGCCATGATCTCATCTCCTGGTTCTAACAGCTCTAGTAACCCACTGTCCCTGGTTATCTCAACATCAGACATGCAGCCACTGTATAAGGGGGACAGAAATGTCAGGGATCCATGCGGGGCGATACCAACCAGACACTTAACTGTCGTTCTGCCCTTATAGTGTGAATAAAGTTGTGAGTTGGCAGCTAGAGATGATGGTTGTTGAATTTCTATTTCACAACAGTCAAGGATTATTCTGGTATTGGGGAAGGAGTTCTTGAAAATTGTTGGCATCTGCTTCCTTATGGTGTTTCGTGGAAGCCATATTGGTATCCTACCAAGTACCGTGAACAGAAGATTCGCCCAAGTTATAACTTTCCTACTGACTGAGGCCAGAGAACAGCTAAATCTGACTCCTAAGTCTTTAGTTTTAAGCCCAACCCTTAGACGACACAGAAACATAAACAACTCATCAATGAGTTGCATGCCTCTAGGTTTACCTGCCATTGTAACATCTGTGCTAGGAACATAGTACATGCTGGTCATGTTCTTAGCCATCGGCTGTAGGCATTCAAAAAAAGCTACAAATTCAAGATAGTTCCTGAACCCAGTGTAAAACCGTACCATGTCAGGATCATAGGAAAACCGACAAATACCGAACTTTTCGATCTGTAGTTCATATTTCATGGCCTGATTCTGTTTTTGTGATTCTTCATACTTGATTTGCATGTCCTGTAGCAACTTCTCTAGCTGAGCTTCTTTGCTGTCACTCTCCTCCACGATCATCTGGATGTCAAGATCAGTATTAAGGTATGTCGTTAATAAAAACTGGTAGTTGTCAACTACACTGATTATATATATATATATATATATATATATATATATATATATATATATATATATATATATATATATCTATATATATATATATATATATATATATATATATATATATATATCATGTGTGTTTATGTCCACATGCAAGACAGCAGTTATTTTCTTAAGTTATTTGACACAAGTTCTTTTTGTAAAGAGCAATTAAAAGCAATTAAATTTGTATGAATATAAGATTTCTCCAAATCATGCTTGGTAATCTTTCTTCTTGGTTCTTTGTGTGACGACCATTCGAATATGGAGGGGATCGCTGACGATTTGAGGCACTTCCTTACAGGTGTCCACCTGAAATCGTCCTTGGTGAAGTGGAGAGAACACACAGACGTGCTGTCTGATACCTGTAGTGCATAAATATTATGAAAACGATAATAAATATGAAAAGTATCAACGTATTCCTTCTTATGTGCTTTACTTTCTTAAAACACACGAAACTATTCAAATAGCTCAAGCCTTCTTATAATCGCTCGCAGTCACATGTTCTAGATCGTAGTTGTAAACAACTCACCATGAACCCGTGTTCTGGACCTTGTTTTCGCCTTATTTTGTGAAGCCAGGCTTTTCTTTTTGAAGAATCTTTTGGAAGTCGGTGAAATGAAATATCTGGGTTAACTGTTCCATCACTCTTACAAAACGGAACGCAACAAAAACGATGGCTATTTGGTCGGGATACAGCGGCAGACGATGCCATGTTTACAACTCGCTGCGGTCAGGCTAACGAGGTCTGAGGTCAACGGGGCTACCCACACACCCATGGCCTCGTTCTGGCCGCGGAATGTGCGGCATGCATAAATATTGAGAACCCCCAATTATAACAAGATCTTTGTTCAGACCACCTCGCATTGTGATCCGAGGCTATCGTCGTCCAATAGACGAATAAAGGCGAAATCAAATAATTTGCGTCTTCCCGTTCGGAAGATTCGTCAGATAAATCAATTGGTGCTCCAACCTAAGAGACGCGTTGCTGAAAGTTTTGTTATAAACAATTTGCCATTTGTAAGCCAGGGATCTGGTTGAATCCGGATTGAGGGCGTTAGGGGAAGGTAACCCAACAGAGCTATAATAGTTGGCGACGCGGATGCTATCCATTACACAGACCGGTTGGATTACGTAGCTCGTCTACTGTTGAGTTAACAAACGACTTATGTACGCACTGTGATAAGTCTAGATCGTCGTCACTTTGGTGCGTGGAACACAGTACTGGTTCTAGTTTCGGGAATTCCGCTCGTTAAATTAGCATTGAGATAAATGGGAATCAGTTCAATTGCAGGTTACGGTGTACTTTGACCTCTTGTCATAGAAGGAATGGGTGAAAATCATGTGCTATGTGATTATATCGTGTCATGGTAAAATAAGAAGTAAAAGATGGTTACTGATTCATTTAACAAAGCAATGTTTATAATGACAAAATCGTGATTTGAACGCGCTTTATATGGCATAAACAAAGAGGCTTTTGAAAAACGGCAAAGACGCGCTGACGGTATCGCTTTGTACGGCACCAACAACTGAAGAAAAAGAAATCTGACTTCAACCTGTCGATGTTGTTTCCACGTTTTACATTTATTCACCGTTGATAGATATTTAACTCCTTGTACGCTGTCTATAAATACAGAATCAAATCGCGGACACAATCAATTCAATTGTACAAGATATCCGCGCATATCTAATGAGCAGACAAAATAACATATACCTACTTTTTGGAAGGATAGCCCTGCGTTCATTAGCAAAACTAAACACGTCAGCCAGGAAGCCACGAGACAAGTTGACGAAGCCATGGTGAAAATTGTTCTGACGGGAGGAGCGCGAGTTTACAAACTACTCAAACCAGTACACTTTTCAAGGGCTGTCTTTCCGCCGTCAGCAGCGCCCCTGGCGAGTAGATCATCGGAGCCGGTGTTGTCACTTAGCGTAAACAGTTTGAGCGGGGAGACAAACTGCGTAGCGCGCGAGGCAATATTTTCCGACAGTGCGGATTTGTTGACGGCAGCTTATCACATGAGGATGCTATGATCCTCCTAAGCCAGACTCAGTTACCTCTTCATCTGAGACAACGCACTTATGGATTAGCTAGGATAAGTCTACCCACGAGTGCATGTGTTGGTGTGTTTGGTGCGGGGGGGGGAGGGTCAGGGTTTGGGGGGGGTGGTTGGGGGGGGGTGGGGTTGGGATGGGATGGGGGTTGTTGGGTGGGGGTTGTGGGTGGGGGGCGGCGGGGTGTTGCACCGACCCCACGGATCATCTATTTCATGTCGCATCCTATGGACTGTATGGAGTAAGCATGTCAACCTGTTCGCCACATCTAACGAAACCAAACACGCGATGGTTAAAAATCGTCCTATTCCTTGTCACACCTCTGTCGATGTTAGACAACGAAATATGGGACTATCTTAGCTATCAAATATCTTTCTAGGAATATCCCTACCCTTTCGATGACACTAATGAATAGATGTGCTCCGCCTCTACCCCCTCAATACTAATTATTAGAGATGCTCCGCCCCTTACCCCTCGATGACACTAATTGATACAGATACTCTGCCTGTATCCCCTCGATGACCCTAATTACTAGAGATGCTCCGCCTCTACCCCCTCGATGACGCTAATTACTAGAGATGCTCCGCCTGTATCCCATCGATGACGCTAATTACTAGAGATGCTCCGCCTGTACCCCCTCGATGACGCTAATTACTAGAGATGCTCCGCCTGTATCCCCTCGATGACACTAATTACTAGAGATGGTCAGCCCCTTACCCTTCGATGACACTAATTAGTACAGAAGTTCCGCCCCATACCCCTCGATGACACTAATTAATACAGATACTACGCCTGTATTCCCTTGATGACACTAATTACTAGAGATGCTCCGCCTGTATCCCCTCGATGACGCTAATTACTAGAGATGATCCGCCTGTATCCCCTCGATGACACTAATTACTGGAGATGCTTAGCCCCTTACCCTTCGATGACACTAATTAGTACAGAAGTTCCGCCCCATACCCCTCGATGACACTAATTACTAGAGATGCTCCGCCTGTATCCCCTCGATGACGCTATTTACTAGAGATGCTCCGCCTGTATTCCCTCGATGACACTAATTACTAGAGATGGTCAGCCCCTTACCCTTCGATGACACTAATTAGTACAGAAGTTCCGCCCCATACCCCTCGATGACACTAATTAATACAGATACTACGCCTGTATTCCCTTGATGACACTAATTACTAGAGATGTTCCGCCTCTACCCAATGCTGTCGCCCTTACCATGTTGATGCTAAATGCCAAGAATTCTTTTTCAAAATCCCGTCCTGTCATGATTGCCAACAACGCGACGCGTTGTCACTAAATAGTCAATACTGTGTAACACGTTTGCCATCGCGTGGGCTTGAGCCGAATCTCGCTACGGAGATTGCTTTGATCTTAAATGGGCTCTTGTCAATATAAAGGCATATAATGCATTTGTCTTGTACCTGTGAATATGAGAGAGATTCCCTTAATCTCCTATGCGGCTGTATGCTGAAAAGCACCCGGCCATCTTTGGACTTTCGTCTTGCGGAGTTACTGTGTGTTGTTCTCATTCGTAGATTCAACATGCTCGGAATAATTACTGTAGTCAAAGTGAAAGCGTCGAGCCAACTGTTGCTTGGATAAATACTTGTTATTTAACTTCATATTCACTTATTCATTTGTGTTATTACTAACTATTTGTGGGATAGATTTTTTTCCGGAATTGTGCCATCTCAGATATATTAGAACTTCCCATTCCACTGCCGAGTTTGCCATCCCTCGGTCCGGACAACCACGTGACCATTCGATACCACACACCCAGTTAGCTGTTGGTAACTCAGAAGTGTTTGGAAGGCAATCTTGAACGACTGTGTATTCGTACTGAGAATTACATGGTCGCCTTTCTTGGTTCCTGGCGACGAGTTCCGAGCGACTGTGTATTCGTATAGAGAATTACATGGTCGCCTTTCTTGGTTCCTGGCGACGAGTTCCGAGCGACTGTGTATTCGTATAGAGAATTACATGGTCGCCTTTCTAAGTTCCTGGCGACGAGTTCCGAGCGACTGTGTATTCGTATAGAGAATAACATGGTAGCCTATCTAAGTTCCTGGCGACGAGTTCCGAGCGACTGTGTGTTCGTATAGAGAATTACATGGTAGCCTATCTAAGTTCCTGGCGACGAGTTCCGAGCGACTGTGTGTTCGTATAGAGAATTACATGGTAGCCTTTCTAAGTTCCTGGCGACGAGTTCCGAGCGACTGTGTGTTCGTATAGAG
>JAXDRA010000487.1:0-11663 GCA_034190875.2 Urechis unicinctus | reverse complement strand
GACTAAAAAAAATGAAACATACCTTTTTAGAATCCTCATGAGTATACCTATCTTCATGTATAAATTCAACGAGATATAATGAATTTGAAAAAAAATCACTGACAGCCCTATAGATGCGTTACGTCGCTCGACATTTCAGTTTGTCAAACGACAGATCAACCAGACAAATGGCAGTATTCATTGCCATGTACATTTTAATTATTTGATAATCGATCCTACCCTTAGGCTGTTTGTAGCGATTATGGAGCTAGTGGGTGACTGATTTTGTTCATATTCATTGTTAGGAGTTTCAGTGATTTTTTTTCAAATAAATTAAAATCAATTAGAAAAAAAAGTTATTGAAGTTTCAATTTCCATGGTATCAGACATTGTGAAGGAATTTCAAACTTCACCGGACCACGGTCCGGAAAAGTTTGAACAACTTACCGGACTGAGAATTTTTTTTGCTGGACCGAAGTTTTGACCAACATATAAGGCCATGCTGTGCTTTTTAAAATATGTGTGCAATCTACTTGTGCCTTTCCCGCAACCACAAAATCACCAGAACTTCCAAAGTCACATTGCATGGCGAATGACTAACGAACCAGCGAAAATAATAAATATTGACAGAAAGACGAAAGAGACGTGAAACAGCGAATTCTTGGGTTTATTTTAATTTTTGAGGGGGTACTGGCATGTATATTAAATAACATTTATAACTGGACCAAGGACCGGTGAACAACCACATTTTTTATCGGACTAGAGAAAAGTTTACAGGATGTCCGACGGGTCCGTTAAACCTTCACAATGTCTGTGGTATTGCTTGGTTTTGTGCCAGAATTGTATGATAAGGAATAACAGACACTTTCCATGTCTTTAATGTTGATTAAATTCCACACGCTGGCGGTATATTACCTTTGAAGTTACTGGCCTGTAACGGATAATTTTTTTGAATCCACAACCCCAAATAAATAAATTAAGTACCATATTAAGTTAAAGAATCGAATGTTTTCTTAAATCACTCTCAAATCACTCGGATGGATTTGAACAAAAATCGACTTAGTTTGACCCCAAGCGAACAGCAGTGGTTGTGAGAGTGCGAAGTGTTGAGTGAAGGCAAGGTAGACCCTGACACGGGCTCACGCGGCGAGCATGAGATGATTTGACAACATTTTGAAGTGCATAATACGACAAAAGGGCACCATTTAATAGAAAAAACTGCACCCTTTTTTAACAGCATACTTAAAAAAAGCATAGCATTCTTTGTCAAAAAAGTTTACCTATGTCGTGGCCATTTGATGAAATTGAGAAACTGTAACATTTGTTTACACCGTAACATTTCGTACATGAATATTATTATTTTTTTGGCCAATTTTATAGATTTTATAAGATCATAAACATTAGAATGTCATCTTGTCATTTACCAAACAATAAAAAAGATTACAAACCGATTTAGAGAATTCAAAACGGAGTGAGTCTCGAAAAGTCAAAAATGTTCGCCTAGAATTTTCACGTATTGCTCCACAAACACACCTTTTTAATTGCTCAAACAGAGTAAAATGCGGAAAGTAAGGCAATGTTATTGACATTCAATACGTTAGCTCTCGTGTGATGTATCATTCGTCCATGTATCTTATAACATTGAGGCACAAGCGTGGCCTCCTGCGGTGAGGTTCGACTGACACCCCTATCATTGTATCACATTGAAATTATGCATAGGTATACTCTTGACGGTGGTATGTGTAAATAGCATTCTCCTCATCATGTATAATGCTAAACCAATCACCTTATCCAGGTTCTAATACCTGAGGCACAACCTTGGCCGTATAAGCTATTCGTATCTCTTTGTCACCAACTTTGTCCACTTGAATATGCTTCTACCGACTTGCCGCTGGCTTTCTTCTGCTAAAGGATATCTAACTAAGGTGTGTAGGATAATCTCTTTCAGGTTAGCAGTAAGTTACACAGCTGTAAGCTGTTTTCTTTTGGCACACTGAACAGGGAATTGCTTGCTGTTTGTGGATGGAGGACATCTCAGTGAAACTGCATTTCCTACTTGATAGCTGACTTCTGAGCTGATACTGTATCATATGATGCAAGCATAATGTCTGTGTGGGCATGTGACTGCCAAGACTACCGTGATGATCCTTTGCCTTTCCTTTAACCTTTTCTTTACAGCTGTAACCTCCTTCCTGTTGGCATTAATCAAACACCCCATCTTCCCTTGATCCTGACTCCTAATCTATTCCATAGTTTGGTTATTGGTTAGCATGATGTATGCTTTGCATGCAATTGTAGAGATGCTTGGCTTGGCCATCATCAGATGATTCATCAATGTTATCAGTTTGGTGATTCATATCAAGTTTGTTCACAGATTTGTGTTCCAAGAGTACCACTAAAGTGAAGTCACAATTTTACAAATGCCCCTGCAAGATACTGAGAAACTTTCAGGTCATGAAGAACAACACTCTTCATTGGGCTGTATGATTCTAGGAACTCCATCATATGTTTCAGGAGAAATCAATCCCACTAGCATTTGAGAACAGAAAATTGAAATGACTTCTGCCGTATGGTGTGACAGCTAGACTGCAAATAATTCTCATCCATAAAGGGTTTAATGTACAAATTGAATGGACCAAAACAACCAGACTTATCATCGCCTCCTATTGCCAAAGATTGGGGAGTTGTACATATAAGCCGTGTCTTCCCTGACTCCCTCTCTTTAAACAACGAATTATCCAAAATAGGTGGCTGAGCCTCATACAAAGCTTATCCATCTCATCAAGAATTGATTGAGATGATTGGCTAAATTGATGCGCGTGGAGACCGCAAAACAACTGCATGAGTTCTCAAGTAATGACTTCTCGCTTTGAGCTAGATCATCCCAATTGGCAAGTAAAGAGGGGAGAGCATCCCTTCGATCATTCTCTTAGAGTTTGTTGAATTTAATATCTGTTGATGCATGAACTGTCATAGAAATGACTTGTAAAACCAACTAAGACCAATCATTTTGAGTGGCATCTGCAGCACCATCAAGATCTTGAAGTATTTCTCTATTCACCTTAAGGGTGTCCAGTGCATTCATAATCATAGTTTCAATGTCCCACAAAGCCAGCACTCAAATATTCCCTTTTTCATGAACTTCTGGCTAAATTTGCTGGTTTTATCGGCCAACCGTGTAGTTATTTTGTCTTTACTGAAAACTTCCCCTTGTTGGTTTCATGTCAGAACAAGTCTTTCTTGATTGATCTGGGCAATAGCTGACCTTGTGGGCAATTTAGAAGCTGGTCATTCCAAAGTCACGTTTTGCCACAGGCGGATCAGACAGTTAAAGAAAAGTACCGGATAATTAGAGACGGCAACAATAACTATGGTTATTTGTTCATTTACATAACTAACAATGATTGTACTACATTTTGTCATGATTTTGGAGGATAGATATCAGAATAATCATGTCTTTGGGCTGCATCTTCATCTGGTTCCTGAGTCTTCTTTAGCACCATTGTCTAGGCAATGGTGATGGTTTGGTCCACTGGCTTTACAAAGTGGAAGGACTGGGTGCCTGACAGCAGCTCTGTCCAGCCAGTTAAGGGATTATTCCTCAATTTCCTCCTTTGAAAGCAAAGATGATTGACTGCTATGGACAGGGTCTTGCTGCAGGGGTTTGCGGAGTCCCTGGCGTTTCCAACAACTTCTCTGCCATGAAAGACAGCCCGCCAAACCTGACGCTTAACTTCCCCTCCAATACCATCAATGGGTACTTTACCATAAAGTAGCTTTGCACTGGAAGTTCTGCTCATGAAGAGGAATATTGGCAAAGTTCCCTCCTCGTTCTTAAGGTGTATAACATATTTCACATATAGCCGAGACTAAATACGCTCAAACCCCCTGTCGGTCCTAGTGTAGAATAGGTCAACTCTATCCTCCTGCTTGTCGTAAAAGGCAACTAATAGGGAGCAACCTGTTGGGCACGGGTTGCGACTCGTGTCGGTGATAGATGCGATCCTGGTGGCTGTGTGGAGTGGTCCTTGCAAGGGCCGACTCTGCAACACACCAGGATTTCGCCAAGACAAGCGTTTAGAATGGCTTGGTCCAGTCAATCGGCTGGTGGTTGCCTATCCCTGGATAATTGTTTGGATCTTTATATTTGTCACCGTCTTCCATGTGTGTTCCTTCTTTTTCCTATTGAATCTAGAAAGCCGCTGCTTAATCAGGTGAAACTTATCTATTTATCCTTCTTGGCGCCATATAACACATAAGTGTTGGTGTGCCGTTCAACCCTATACTCACTCACATTCACATTCAAGTCTGGGTGAAACAGGATGTGATTTACGCCCTCATAGGGCAAAACCAACAGAGGCTTGTAATCGGGTCCTCATAATGATCAAGAATCATAGAGCTGGTCTCTCAGCGCGAATTTGATCTTCCACACAGCAAGCTACACCGCGAATCACTATACAGTTCTCTGTCTCTATGTCGTGAATGATTGAGATGGACAGTCGTTCTCCAGGTCCTCCATACCCAGAATTTCACATTTATCTTTTAACGGCCCTGTTGTACGCACATCAACATTAACAGACCCGTTGTACATATAATCTAAACACAGAACCAAGAGATCAGGATTAAAATCAACAGAGAGAACGGACAGTGTCATCTGAAAGGTCTCCCTGTGGGGATCAGGGGTAGAATAGGCCCACTGTATCCTCCTGCATGCCGTAAGAGGCGACTTATAGGGGTCAACCTGTTGGCCGTGGGTTGCAACTCGTGTCTGTGGACAATGGGATCCATGTGGTTGAGCGGAGAGGTCCATTTTAGAACTGTATTTGTAACACACCACTTTGGCCCAGATTTCACCTAGACGAGATACTGGAATGGCCTGGTCCTCCTTTTTCCCATTTAATCTTGAAGGCCGTTGCAGTCACATCAGTTGATGTAGGCATTGACATTATAACCTCAATTTTCTGGTCACCAGATTGAAGTCCCTCTTTAGTTCCTATGTTACCCGACAAAGTCAACATTGCATCCTCTCTTTGTTGATATGCACCACTAGTTCATTGACCTTGATGAAGATGTCATCGTGTGCCTCTGCATTTGCAGAAGCAATGATCAGGTCGTCGGCTGTGATATAAACTCCTCTCCGAATGATTGCTGATTTCTCTGTTGCATGAGCTCGCTCGCCAAACAGATACCAAAATGGCATCGCCATAAATATTTTCCTTCCCCAAGATGTATGAAATGTGTGTGAATGTTTCATGTCTAGCAGAGTGGCCACTTTCTTACCACTGAGCCTAGCCTGGTGGGAAGGTAGTGTTGTATCACTCTCTCATGATGTTAAGCGGCTTGATTTCCAGACACAGTTTGATAGAACTATTCAAACGAATGCTGCATTCCTCTCATGCTCATTCCCCCCCTGGTGACATGAATATTCAGTTGCAGTTTAGTTGCTGGTGAGATGTTGCATAACGATATCAACCCTCTTTACCAAATCCAACAGCACACAGACTTGCTGGTCCAATATGGCAGTTTCCTTGTTTGTGCCTCTCAGTACTGTGTTTGTTTGTAAATTGTTAAACACTGTAACTGGTGATATGTTAGCCGCTTAGCCGCTGTCTATTTTTAAGTCAACCTCCGTGTCACTTACAGGGTAGACACTAACTTCTAGCATTCACTACAGACCAGAACAGCCGCAACAAATGACAGACTATATAAGTTTGATATAGTCTGTCATTTGTTGTGGCTGTTCTGGCCTGTAGCCATGATACCCATACACAGCCGATCTTCCTTGGTGGCCTCGGCCTTGTGTTGTTCCAACTGGTTGGCTCTCCATATTTACATACAACCGCCAAATGATTTATTGCATTATTGCTATATGCTGGACATTGAAGCCTGGCATGACTTGTGCCACAGTACTCCCATTAGACTTGATAAGGAATTCCACTGTTCAGAATGCCACGGTTACACTCTCAGCTGTACTAAGGTCTCAATCATAACGGATCGGTAGTTCACAGGCCATTGTAATTAAGTGACTAGGATGGCTTTGGTCGCATGCACTCGAGTCTTAAAGCACCGCTTGTCTCTAAACATTAGCGGGTCTTTATATGTAACCACCTTCCTGAGGCGCACAACGGAACAGTTCTCATGCAAGTTCCTCCTCCCCCCCTGTTGGTCCGGGGGGAAGAATAGGCCCACTGTATCCTCCTGTTGCGACTCGTGTCTGTGGACAATAGGATCCAGGTGGGTGAGTGGAGAGGTCCTTTACTAGGGCCATGTCTGCAACATACTACTCTGGCACTTATGTCGACCAGACAAGAGGCTGGAACGACCTGGTCCAGTCAATCGGCTGGCGGTGACTTGCCCTAGGATACTATTTGCTTCTTTATCTTTTTTATCATCATCATCATCCACTTGTATGTCTCTCTTTGTTCCATTTATCTTAGAAGGCGGCTGCTTAATAAGGCCAATCTTATCTGTTCACTTTTCTTTCACCATATAACACATAAGTGTTGGTGTGCCGTTAAACCCTATACTCACTCACTCACATTCACATTCAAGTCTTGGTAAGACAGGATGTGATTTACGCGCTTATAGGGCAAAGCCAACAGAGGTGGGCTTGTACTCGGGTCCTCAAAATGATTATTAAGAATCACTGAGCTGGTCTCTCAGTGCGAATTTGATCTTCCACACAGCAAGCTATGTCCCGAATCACCATACAATTTTCTATCTCTATATCGTGAAAGATTGCGATGGAAACAGTCGCCCACCAGGTCCTCCATACCCAGAATTTTATATTCATCTTTTAATGGCCCTGCTGTACGCACATCGACATTAACAGACCCGTTGTACATATAATCTAAACACAGAACCAAAAGATTGGGATTAAATTCAACAGAGAGAACGGACAGTGTCTTCTGAAAGCTGAGAGCATTCCAAAAAAATATGTCTAAAATCAGCCTGTGTGCCTGGAAGCATTGACCTTGGCTCTTGACTTGTAGGTCATCCAACTCCTTGGAATCTCGCAGGAAGTTGATGTAATTGATGAGCTTGGTAAGAGGGGAAGGTCTTACAGGCGTGAAGGACATGACACTTTAAAATCAACAGAGAGAACGGACAGTGCCTTCTGAAAGCTGAGAGCATTACAAAAAAATGTCTAAAATCAGCCTGTGTGCCTGGAAGCATTGACCGTGGCTCTTGACTTGAAGGTCATACAACTCCATGGAATCTCGCAGGAAGTTGATGTAATTGATGAGCTTGGTAAGAGGGGAAGGTCTTACAGGCGTGAAGGACATGACACTTTAAAATCAACAGAGAGAACGGACAGTGCCTTTTGAAAGCTGAGAGCATTACAAAAATATGTCTAAAATCAGCCTGTGTGCCTGGAAGCATTGACCGTGGCTCTTGACTTGAAGGTCATACAACTCCTTGGAATCTCGCAGGAAGTTGATGTAATTGATGAGCTTGGTAAGAGGGGAGGGTCTTACAGGCGTGTAGGACATGACGCTTTAAATTTAATGCTCGTCATCATACCAGACATCCTTTGATGGACTAGCTCTAGCGGTTGCCATGGTTTCGCAGGGTCCTGAAGCCACAGGGATTTGCATTGGCCTGCCGGCGGCTTTCTATGTATACATAAAAAGCATATAGCGGCCAGCAGGGGGTAGAATGGCCTCCTGCATGTCGTAAGAGGTGACTGATAGGGGCAACCTGTTGGCCGTTGGTTGTGACTCATGTCGGTGAACAATGAGTACGTAATGGTTGGGTGGAGTGGTCCTTTTTACAACCGTATCTGCAACACACTACTCTCTGCCGGAATTTCGTCTAGACGAGAGGCTGGAATGGCCTGGTCCAGTCAATTTCCAACATCATTGCCCTTTGATGCTATTTGCCCTCTTTTCCAACATCATTTTATGTCCCTCTTTTTTCCACTTTATTCAATTTATCTTAGAAGGCAGCTGCTTAATCAGGTTAATCTTTCTAGGCGCCATATAACACATACGTGTCGGTGTGCCGTTAAACCTTATTCTATCTCACTCACTTAAAACCTCGTCCACATGGCCAAGATTTCTTGTTATTTCAAACACTGAACAAGATCGTTCACTTACGACACTTAGCCCATTTCCCATTGGCAAAGGAATTGAGGGGTTGGCTTGAGTACCAAAAAAACATCAGGAGACTCCTGTTGAAGTAGACCCAGCCACGCCAGATGCCTTGAAGTCAATGCTACTATTCGGACCTTGCTGCTGTTAACACAGACGATTCGAAGAGGACAATAAAATTGGAGCTGCAGCCATTATGGGGGAACTTTTTTAAACATGAGTCTTCCACCTCCACTGTCAATTTTCCACGCCGAGCTTAAAGCTTTTTCCATTGCACTTGGCCTTATTGCCCAATCAAGTAAAAAGCGTTTTGTTATATTTTCCCACTCCCTGTCTGCCCTGGAGGCAATAACAGGGAGTAATTTACGCAATGGTTTTATTTTAAATTTTGTGCTTTTATATTGACAGATCGTGGCAAGGATATTTTGTTGGTATGGGTGCCGAGTCATGTTGGTATCCCTGGTAATGAGAGGGCAGACAGAGCTGCCATGGAAGCCCCCAACATGAATGCGACTGAGGTCAAAGTCCCCTTTACAGACTTTAAACCCCAGGTCGTCCAATTTTTTAAACAGAAATGGCAGGACCAGTGGGATGAATCCATCCCAAACAAACTTCACGAAATTCAACCCTTGGAGTGGCCACAGAGCTGCAGAGAGAGCAGAAGAGAGGAGGTTATTCTTGCTCGCGCTTGTATAGGACACACCTATACAACTCATGCCTTTCTACTAAGGGATGAGCCCATCCCTGAATGCATCCCTTGTCAATGTACCTACAACGTCAAGCACATTCGGTGAGATCCGATCCTGATCCGAAATCCCTTTATCTGGGCTCAAACTTGTTTGAAAGGGTGAATCCATCCAAGATACTTGGATTCATAAGAGAGACTGGACTTTTCTATATATTTTAGACCATACAATTCTCAAATTATTATACATAATTCAATTAATTTAATTCAATTAATACTAATGGGTTTAATTTTTAGTTAGTTTTAACCCTTGAATTCTTCTTATACTTTTGTATTCGTATTTACCCCTCCTTAAGAAGGCACCATATAACACACTAGTGCTGGTGTGCCGTTAAACCCTATACTTACCTTACATTACGAATCAAAGCCACCAAACACACACAACACTTCATGGAAGTATATAATATCGGCTTGTTGTTTTCTTGGTCACTAAACAGTTCCGTCATTTCAATTTCTCTTTCCGAAAATTTGTCACCGTGGGCTTCATTGAGACCTCTTCTGTCAACTGCCTTTGGATCTCTGTTGATTGTTAATGACACGAAATCTCGAGCATTCCCGCGTTGTCTTTCTTCCAGTTCGCTATGTTTCAAGGCAATACTTCCCATCAGTTTGTAATAGACATTGAGCAGGAGATCGTCCATGCGTCCCAGTGCTGTCTCTGTGTCCTTTTCTTTGATTTTCGACATTTATTCTTTCTGTTGTGAGATGTCCAAGAACCGGACGACTTAATGATTTCTTGGGTCTCCTATTCTGTGTTGACAGAAGAAGCGATATTGCAGTGTGGTCAGCTGGCCCCAAACAGCCTTTACTTGTACCTTGTCAACTATGAGCTGGTAAAGTTCATCCTGACCAGAGACGCAAAGGCACTGACTGAATATATCATATGCGTCTTTGCTATGTATTATGTCAAGAAGCTTTCCCTTCTTCTCACGTGCTGTTTTTTCGCATTGAATTTCTTCGACTTGGTACCTTCTTCCGCCATATGACAAGTTGCTTGAAAACGTATTTTCGGCTTATTTTTTTTTTTTCAAAACAGGAGGTAACTTAGCCATTTCGTTGATATATTTGATATATGATATTCCTATATTGCTTTGCGTGATCACGTAATCTTGTTTTTCTCGGATGTCACCATGTCATATAACCTGTATACACAATTCTGATAATTCAGACATTATGATCCAAATGGTTAATTAGCCATCATAACGTGCACTTCGACAGCGGGACGACTTGTCTTATGTCTTGCGAGCTTATTATGCCAATCACCATCACCAGTTCACATGGGGTCCCTTGATGTCAGAGCTCAATACTTCACGCTGATAAACCCAGATATCATCATCGGATTATATTATTTACAAAAAGAATGGAACTTTGGCATATTATGAATAACAAGTTTTACTAACGTTGTTCTTCAGATGTTTAAAACAAAATTCTTATAAGTAAAGCAATTACACATTTTTAGATTGTGAATGACAATTTTTATGAACATTGTTCCTCGGCTATTGAAAAACAAAATTCCTCTGAGGGAAATAATCACTCAATCTTCAGAGAAATAATATAACATCATAACGTCAATATATGCGTAGACTGCAAGCGTGATGACACAGGCAATGTCAACAAATTGGTCAAAATCTCATCAGAGAAATCTCTGAGCACTCTACAGACAAATGAGGTTATTCTGAGACAGGTTGCAATAACATCACGATAACAGATAGCTGGCTGTGATTACATTACAATAGCACACAATAGCCTGTGATTACATTACAATCACAAACTGCAGCCTATGATTACATTACAATAGCAAACAACAGTCCATGATTACATTGCAATAGTAGTCAACAGCATGTGATAACATTACACTAGCAGTCAAGAGCCTGAGATTTCATTACAATTGCAGACAACAGCCTGTGATAACATTGCAGTGGCAGAAAAATTTCGGTAATTACATTACAATAGCAGTCAACAGTCTGTGATTACACTACAATAACAATCAACAACCTGTGGTTACATTACAATAGCAGTTAACAGCCTATGATTACATTGCTGTTGCAGTCAACAGCCTGTGATTACATTACAATAGCCGTCAACAGCCTGTGATAATATTACAACAGACATCAGCCTTTGATAACATTATGATAACAGACAATAACCTGTGATAACATTATGATAGCAGACAGCAACACCTTGATTGAAGACACCAGACACAGCCCAGGAATATAATTGGCACATTACCACAACCGAGAACGTGGGCCATTCAATGTCAAGTTTAATAATATGTCCAGCAACATGTGTTCACAGCGCCATTAGTCATTCCTACCACAGATGGACAAAATACACATCGGATTGACAGGAGACATACTGCTACAACAGAGACAACTCGGTCCTCTTTTAGGCAGCCAGACGTGACGTGCACTGTGATGGCGTGACCTGTGACCTTATAGAGTGCCGGCAGGTGGTGTAATGAGTGAAGGAGGCTCGTTAGCGTGGCGACATGGCCAGTGTGAAGTTGGCGCAAAATAGTAGAGCCACATAAGACGAGATCTCGCGAGATAAAGAAATTAGCAAATACCTTATTGCAGATCTTACAATATTCCAAGATAGCTTGATATTCGTATGCAACGATATGCTTTATTTTAATATTGCAATATTCGGGGGGTTTTTTTTCCCAAATAATTGCGCTCAAATGTTTAATATCAAAAGGGCGCTTTAATGAATAATAACTACAATCACTCGTGCAATCAAGTCCATAATAACCACTAACCAAACATAATCAAGTATTATGTGTAAAAAATGGAGCTTGAAATTTTGGAAGGGGACCCCCAAAATAAATTATCTAGTACTCGCTAGGC